>OZ038435.1:34632227-34647227 GCA_964036275.1 Litoditis marina
TCTCTCTCTCTCTCTCTCTCTCTCCTCTCTCTCCTCTCTCTCTCTCTTCTCTCTCTCTCTCTCCTCTCTCTCCTCTCTCTCTCTCTCTCTCTCTCTCTCTCTCTCTTCTCTCTCTTCTCTCTCTCTCTCTCTCTCTCTCTCTCTCTCTCTCTACTCTCACTCTCTCTCTCTCTCTCTCTCTCTCTCTCTCTCTCTCTCTCTCTCTCTCTCTCTCTCTCTCTCCAATTCTCCAATCTCAGCAAGTCCCCACACCTACCAATATGAAAAGTCACGTGTTGAATCGCGAATCAACTATACTGTCAGCCAATCGCACAGTCACGTGAAACATTCTAGTATATTTTCAACTTGATCCACTTTGAGTACTGACCATTTTGTATCCTTCCAGTTGAAATCCGAGACCCTTCGCTTCTACAGCCGTGCTCGATCACAGATTATCTCGCACAGACTGCCTGGCTCAGGTCGGTCATGATTCTAGTCTACCTTTTCATTTCATTCGTTGAAGAAGGACCATTATGTGGACCAATCCCGTGTCAACGGTCCTTTAAACTGCAATTAAAGAATGTATTGCAGTTTAAAGGACTGAAGCGTTGCGATTGGACCACATAATCGTCATTCTTTAATATAACATTATTCACCTAGTTGTAGACGAAAATTCGTACTTAATGGGAAATAACTAGGTGTCAATTTGTATTCACAATCATCCGTGAAGAACAATACGTGGGGTCGATCAGGAGCGGGCTAAAACAGCACTTATCTGTCAGAGCTGCTGCTTTTGTAGTTTGATCTCTACTCTTTCCGTACTTATTCACTGTGTTATATGTGTAGATCAAACTAGATCTCAGATGAAGGGAAATTTTTATTGTTGGGTTTCTTATTTAAACCGAAACACGAGGTAGTTAGATGTTTGAAAAAATATACTATAGGTCGTCGCCAACGGAAAGACGGGAGGGTACTTGTATATCTCACTTTTCGCTGTGTACACAGTACGCACACATGTCTTCGATTCCAAAGCTCACCGGTTTTGTGCATAATAGCTCATTAATACGACTCTTTTGCTCGTAGGTTCGATTCTGGTGAATGACAGAAATTTATAAATTTGGCACACACTATACCTCGTGTTTCGGTTAATATAAGAAACCCAACAATTGTACAATATGCCGAGGTTTATCGATAGCGGAACATGGATACGGAAATTCAATAGTTTCGAAACATTGCAGACCCCGTTGCTCTTATTCTGGACAATTCGGACTACGCTGGAGAGAAATACGACAATCTAGTTCGATTCGGAAGAATAATCGTCTTTTTTTGTATAATTTTAAATGAGTCATTATGTTTCCAATCAATGAATGTACAATTTAATATAACTTCTCCCTCACAATTTCATCAAACTTCACGTTTTCCGTGATCGAAGCGGGGAAGTTAGCATCAGATAGGTTTTGTTTAGCGAACTGTTGTTCTAACGATTTATCTAGATTTGAGCGAAGTGTTGTGGCCTGAGCGCCATAGTAGATACGCACAACAGATACGAAGTTGTGGAAGGAGTATATAGACTTAGAAAAAGTTCAAATGTAAAAAAAATGGCCAGTTGTTGGAATTGGAGTATAGTGCGGGCTAAAATTATTAAATATCCGCCGCAGGCGGGACATGAACCGCGCTCAAAATATCTGTACGAACTGGGTTTATAGCAAAGCGCTTACGTATCGTATGTGTGTTGTTACACAGCACGAAGTGAGATATACAGTATATCTCCGGCTTTCTTTGAGCGACAACTATATAGTTTCCATCATTCCTTCTGAGACACTATTTCAAACACCCGTAATTGAGAATCAGAATCGAGTATTCTCATTCGTTCCAGAATCATTTACCTAGGCACCGAGAGTTTTTGTCGTACTGTACAAATCTTAGTATGAATGGATGGGACTATAATTGCTATCTTCACACATTTCGAAAAGGTTTTCCATAAAGGGGGAGCGGCGTTTTTAGTCTTTTCAAGGTCGGGACCTATTTTAGAACCCAATGATTTATCAACCCGCATTCCCCCAACACGCCTAAACGCCTCAAGTTACAAACATGTTTCATTTTTTTTTCTTAGATCCCACTTCATTTCGATCGGATCTCTGTCTCGACATGCAGTTCATGATTAGGGAAAACAGTAATTGCTTTCACTCAACACAATATCTGAGTTACCAGTTTTTTCTTGTAGGCTCAAACTTCCTGGGTGAACGTTTGATACGTTAAGGTTTTGTGGTAACTTCAAATTGTGTTCTCTATATACCTTAAAACACCGTGAAAAGTCTATACATAGACACTGAAATGTTCATCAGAGAATAGTCCTTTGAATTATGGATGGCGTACTGTAGGAGTATATTTTCCATGGTAATCGGTTGGTCCAACGACATAATAACCGCTTGTTCTACTCTGAAATCGAAATTCATTTCTGATTCGAAAATAATAACTTTCTCAAAGAAAGAAATAGTTTTTTGATTCGGAAATAACCATTTCGCTTTTGGATTGGGAAGATCGGGGAGAAATGCATCTGCACCACTTCCCGTTTCATTTCTGAACATCTGAACAGTGTGGTACGGGAGAAAAATAAAACTTGTATTGCATTATATTGCATTGTATCTCATTTTTTGGTTCGATCCTACAAGAAATCAGAACCGGTTATAAAAGAAATTAACCTACCTTGTTCCATATAAGTCTTCTGAACATCTCATCTCTCATACATACGTTATCCCTATGGTTCATCTATTAAACATAATTCTAATTTTATGTTCCATGCGCATATTTCATTTTATATGTATGCCTTTCCAGCGATGTTACTGTACCTTCTGTTTATTCCTGTGTGTTTGTGTCGTTTCTCCCACGTGGACCACCAGGAGGGGGAGATAATTCTCACCGCCCACGGGATGAGCATGGACGATGTGGCCAACCGGGTGGTTATTCCCGGTTAGTTAGTTCACCAATTTGTTGGACTTTTTCATAGTGGCCGCTCAAAGAAAGGCGGGGGTGTACTGTATATATATATATAATTTTGTGCGGTTTGAGGACACATACATACGATTGGTCATAGACGTTGTCGTAAGCCCGATTTGTATAGGGGTTAGCCTCGGCGCCTCCCAAACATTTGGGTCCGGTTCGAGTCTCACATGAGGCGAATATGCATGATTCTGACACGCACCATACTTAGATTAACCGGACTTTGGCAGAGTTTCAATGCAGTTTGTTGACTGTTTGCAGCCTTGTTAGCGGGTTTTACTTCTGAGAAAAGTATACAGAAATATGTTTTTATCGAAAACTAAGTTTTCATTCGAAAATTCATTACGCTGCCTGCCAATGTCTCAATGAGAGTTTGGAGAACTGTACTTAAACGTCGTTCTTCCCTGTGACCTCCTATTGTGTTCTGAAATTGTCCGTGAAGGACAAGTTGCGTCTAAAAAGTTGGGAATGAGGTTGAAAGGTAAAGTAAACACCGCCTAGATTTTACAACTTGTCGGCAAATTCAAGCCAGGAGGACGAAATAACACCGTGATGGGAACTCTGAACAGTGACCGATCGTGGAATGCTAGAAGTGGTGATCCCTGATCATATCGGAATGTATTTCGATTGACATACACAATATTCTCTTAATAAAACCATAATATTAAACTCTACAAACTACAATCAGAGGTAATCAGTACAACAACTTAGCCCTCAACTTAAAAACATTGGCGCCAATCTTCTACAACACGACAGCGAGAGAGCATGGAGGTCAATGAGAACGCAGACAAACTGAGACATCAATGGTGAAACGACTATTATGATGTTACATATTCACACGATATCTGATGCATCGGTATTTATAGTTTGCGTGAAACATTGCAGTGCACGGAGACCGCATCCCGCCGCTTCCCTGCATTGTTGCCAACGCGGGAATGCACGAGCACGGACAGACGTTCACCAAGAACAACTTCCACTACCATTGTAACAATGGCACCGCTGAGGTTGTTGGTGAGTTTCATGGTTAGGAGGTCGTCTTCACGTACATCCTGACCTCTTGATCCCACACTACGTCTCCTCAAACTTACGCACCTCGTCTGCTCATATAGCCCGCCGAGATACAGGTCTCGCAAAACACTATGCAACGCTAGAATAAGGTTTTGATAAAACTGCCAGGATAATCTAGCAAGCTCAATGTGACGAGGCTTTCAGTTGATATTAAATTTGAAGTTTCACAAAAACTGTACGGAACATCATTGAATATGGGTCTTATTTCTTAAAAAAGGACATGTTGTATCGCCTCGTGCTCCAAGAATTTCGTTTACCAACTGCAGACATTTTTCTGATCCATTTCAAAATTTGAAAAAAAAAACAGCTTTTCCAAACAGGTATATGAAAAATAAGCGTTTCAGCCTGCATTGCGGATGACATGTCAGTTATTCAACTGGGAAGAACTTTCATTAAGAACGGAATTCGACACAAGTGCAATATTCTCGGGGACAAGGTATCTTATGAACAAGGTTGGTTCAGTTATGCTGTTATAACTCTATAACAATTGAAATGGTGTTCATTGCTATCATACTTGAAGGTTTGCAGAAAACCATATGTGTTCACGTTTCGTGCCTTCACGCTTCACCGATTCGAGGATCTGTTCTAGGCTACTACTTTTCGAATAGCAAATTCCCCGCTCGATAGAACAAACTGAAAAGTTTATATGCGATTCAAAACTTTGGCGCTTTTCGATTTCGGAACGAAAACCTAATTTCGTTCTGAAACCGACAAATTCACTTCGATAAAGACAGTGAGAAAGTAGTGAATGTGAAATTCGTTCAAGAAAAATCTGGTTAAACGATTCATGTAATTTTTTGCTGCGTTTGTAGTTTGGTCCCGCCAATTCAACGGTCATAAGTCAAAATACTGATGTGCAACCAGATCAAACTACAACTTTTTCTTGCAACAGAGTCCATGTGCTTCGAGAACGGCATCAACTATAACATCGGAGATTCTTTCCGCAATGGCTCTTTCAAACTGACGTGCGGAAGAAAAGGGATATCCATCGAAGGTATATCTATTTATTTGTTTATTACAACCATTGAGGAGTCCGAATGGGTACTGTAGGAGTATCGGTAGGATTGAAGCCAATTTAATCGAACAACCTGCAATTTGAACTTCCCAAGGTTCATGTGGTAAATGAAGCTATTTGGCGTCCTTCAAACTCGAGGGAAATTACTGTTCTGTTCTGGAAACATATTAGAAGTATTACCTTTTTGAAAAACCTATCTTCTAAACCTTTTTCATTTTTATAGGATGTTATATGCAGAACTCGATGAACCAGTATCTGATGGCCGGCGAATCGAGAATAGTGGGACAGAATAGACACGAGTGTGAACAACTCACGGACGGAAGAGTACGGTACACTGTCAAAGGTCAGAGTTCACCTGTTGATCTATTCGTTTATGATAAAAATACACTTTATTAGTCTAGTGATGCACACACATGGAGTTTTGAGAAAAGAATTCCCGAAAACAAATAGCATGTTACAATAACTTGATTACTGTCTATTTGACTATGAGGTATATAACATTTTTAGTTGAGTACAACTAAGATTCGTGTTTAACTTTCGCTCTCCAAAGCAAGCCAAGACGGTGTTGTAATATCCCGCAGTTTTTTTAGTTTGATCCCGTGGTTTGTCGAACTTCAACAGAAAAAATTCCCTATATATAGTGTCAACAAAACATTTCAGTGATCGGTTGTACCCATCAGGGAGCCCATTTCAACATCGGCCAGGTGTGGACGGACGGCCACGTCAGATATCGTTGCAAGACGGACGGTAGCCTAGCTGTACTAGGTTGGTTGGAAATAGAAGAGAACACATTCCAGGCGGCGTAGCAATTCCTCGAACTTCTCATGAGATACCTAATGAGCTATTCGTATGAGCTTCTCATGAGATTCTATTGATTGCCATGCTACACCATTGAAAGTTCATGAATAGCTCATGAGGTATCTCACGAGAAACTCATATGAACTTCTCATGAGATTGGAGCGATTGCTACGCCGCCTGGGATGCAATCCCAAACCAAATCGAGCTCGGAATCAACTCCGGACCCGGCCAAAGATCCTTTATGCATACCGCCTCGAAAATGTAAACGGAAAGCGTTTTGTGGTAGAATTAAATTTCACATGAGAAAACCTGCCTATACTGTTAGTCAAGTGCAGAGCTGCAGAGTCACGTGAAACATGTTGAACACAGCGGAACTCAAAACGTGCAATCACAAAAGTGCACGTCGCCTCCTTAGAATGCTAACTCTACGTGACTGTTGAACTGTTTCTGACGTCACAGGTTGTGTGGATGACATGTTGTTCGTGGAATTGGGTAGAGACCTGATGATCGACGGCTACGTGCATCGCTGCTATCAGGTGGACAATACCGCCTTCTATCACAAGTGAGTATACTCTTTTTCAACAATTGATGTCCTCCTACAGTAATCCGTGAAATAATCAGGAGAAGCCAACATACCAAACTTTGTCCTGGAAGTTTGACCATATTAATGTAGAGGATTATAACTGGGTGGAACAACTATACTATGATTGTACCAGCCACCATGACAAAGTCATTCAACTGGGGAGCTCAAGCTGATCGAGGACCTGGGAGTACGTATGCTAGAAGATCCCGGCACCTTCTTCCTATCCTGCGTCTCCTCAAACATACGCTATTTCTCTGATTCTCTACTTCCTATCGTGCGTCTCCTCAAACATACGCTATTTCTCGTTACATCCCGCCGGGATGTAAGAGACGAGGAATAGTGAGGCAGAGCGAGAGACGCAGGGTGGTATGAAGGTGCCGGGATCTTCTAGCATACGTACTCTGACCACTTTCTGGCCACGTAGTTGGCAACCTACTCTGTTCAAGCTAAGTGTAGTTGATCACGACCTGGGTCAGATGCTCACGAGATCGTTTAGCGCGAAGTAACCTCTTCGTGACAGATTGCCACGCTGCCTGGCGGCGTAGCAAACCGTGCAACCTCATGAGAAGTTCACATGAGTTTCTCACGAGATACCTCATGAGCTACTCGTGAACTCTCAATGTTGTAGCATAGCAATCAATAGAATCTCATGAGAAGCTCGTGCTAATAGCTCATGAGGTGATCTCATGAACTTTTGTGAAGATTGCTATGCCGCCTGGAGTACGTATGCTGAACATTACGGTCCATTCATCCCAACCTGCGTCTCTCGCTTTAGCGCACTATTTAGCAAACCCCGTATCCCGGCGGGATGTTAGAACAGAGAAATAGCGTATCTTTGAGGGGTTGGATCGAAAAGGCTGGGATGTTCATGAATACGGGTTCTGATCACATTCTGGCCACAAAAGGCAGATTTTCTCTGTATACAATACACATAGTGTAAGTGACCCAAACTTTATACGGGTGGTCAGATAGTTTCCTTCAATGGCTCAATAGTCACCGTTCTTTAGAATTTCACTATTGTGCCGGAGGCGGTGTGCAGAAATATCCCGATGGATAGTTCTCGTTCTAAGTCTCTTCAAACACACACTATTTCCCCCCACATCCCGGCTAGCTGCGAGTCTCGAGAAATAGTGTGGGGAACGAGAGACGCAGGCTGGGAGCTAGTCGCGGGATGTTCCTTAATACGTATTATGTACTCGGAGTACCGTACCCCGTGAACTATTTATTGGTGGTTGAACAACTAACAAAGATGACAAGTAGTTCTCATGTAGGTATCACGGGGTATTTGCACATGGCGTAGCGCCAAAGTTCAGACCTAATTCTGCGCCTCGTAAGCTAATTTTACTAGAATATATGGCATACTCTCCTATCACAAATTCCACGATTCCTACTGTAGATTCTTGTTTTCATATCTGGGGTGTAGTTTCATCCATACAATTAACAGTAATGGTGAAACACAGTATGTCAGACCAAAGTACTTCATGTTGGCTGGCCCTGAACGAACCCTTATTCTTACCTTCGTTGTATTTTGATAATATAAGTATTATGTTATATTACATATTATATTATTGTAGGTTCTCTTGTACCCATGGCTTCTCGCTGTCAGAGTGTATAGCCGCCAATCCGCCCATGAGAGCTAGACGACTCTAACTATTCGGTCGATCCAGAAGAGCAGCGCAATTTCGAATTATATTTCAAATAATTATGTATTTTGATAATAAACTTGTTCATATAATAGGAGTGATCATGAAAAGCTCGAAACTTCAAATGGAACCACATTTCCATTTTGGTCTGGGTAACATTTTACTAGTGAAAATACCGCGACTGCGATAGAAGTCCGCAGCTATGCTAGAAGTAATCTGAATAGTCACGTAAAGTCAGCATTCTAATTTGAGGAATGGTGCACTTTGCCATTACACGTGTCTGAGTTCTGATGTGTTTAATATGTTTCACGTGACCGTGCAAATTGACTAACAGTATAGTTTTTTTCGCCTGATTTCAGAGTTTGTTTAACAATATTGTTTTTTTTTAAATTCAAACAAGCGGATGAAAATCGATGTTTATTGCATATTGATACAGTCACACAGCTAAAAACAAATCAGTACCCGAATATAGATTAAATCGTTTTCCATCTTAAGGGGAAGCCCACCTTCGGCGGGAAATTACTATAATGTAGTGTAAAGTCACGAAAAAACGTGTGAAGATGAAGTTCTTCACGTTTTTTTGAGACGTAAGTATATCGGAAATGTACGATTACGAGAAGATACTACTGTAAAACTACATGGCACAACAAATAGACAACATCACAAGTCAAAGAATAAACCCTGATGATATGAGAGAAGGAATAATAACAATTCAAATAGCCAACAATTATTAAGGAAATAAGAAAACAGATAAACTGTACAAACTAAATCACTCGAATACACGTCAAATAAAGATATAAGATCGAATTGATTTGAAATCTGAGCTATTTTGTAGAAAACTATTTCCTTATACAGTTAACTTTAACTCCATTCAGATTCAGTTTTTCTTATTGTATCGGGGCGTCAAAAGTCATAGTTGTAATTGTTTTCACGCAGACTTCTACAGTGTACAGTTGAACTCTTTAATGAATATCTTTTCCAGTACTCATACTGTAAACGTCCGCGTAGCAATGAAAACGACTAAATGTTTCCCATTATGAATCTGGCTGGAGAAGAATCTACACTGTGTCAGCTGTTGATGGGAGATTCTCAGGCCCTCGTCCTGTGGGAGACGTGGGGGATTCTGAGGGGTCGTGCCACGCCGTTCTTCAGTTTTCGCGGAAGAACGTAGCCTTTGTGACTGTGGTAGTAGTCGATCAGGTCGCACAGATTCCTGAAAATGAAAGATGAGGATATTGTACTATTATTGAAAACGGTTTCAATATACATAATTGAATTGTGTGGTCGCACACGTCAGAAATTGCGACACAGGCATTCGCCTCAAAAACAAGTTTTCAGTGTTACCGTACGCCGTAGAGGTGGAGATAGTATTGAAAAAGACTATGCTACTTGTGTTTCTCTATTCCGCTGTGTTAATTGTTTGATGCCATTTTCGGTCGAAACTTGTAATTTATAGCGTGAATCGATATGAAACTACAACGTGGAGTTGGTGACTCACTTGAACGTGCGATCCAGGTCGATGCTGTACTTTGGGCGGGAATCCTTGGTTCGAACCGCGATTCGAATATGGGAGATCTTTCCATTATGCACGAAGCATAATTGGTACAACTGTCCAACGCAATAGACGAGGAACGAACTGAAATACAAACATTATTCAATCTATTTCAAAAAAAACTGATAACGTGATGGTTTATAACACTCCGACAAAGCTTTCCAAAGTTTGTGTTTTCCTGGAACTGTTTTTTCTGATTTGCACTTAAAAAACATGATTTTCATTCCTCATTTTGTGAATGAAATGACAAAAACGGAGAAAACTAACCCTTCTTCGTAGCCGGCGTCCATGAGGAGTCTCTCTGCCTTGGCGCTGTCCACATTGGGGTAGAACCAGGACTGCGACTGGTGCAGCTCGGCGACGGGGACTGAAAACAGGGAGCATGAACACGTTTATATCAAAAGTCAACTGAAACATACTGTATGTTTCAATTTATCGTGTGCACTTACATATACCCATGAAATGCTTACGTACTGGTGTAATTTTGATAGAAGTAACCTGTGAAGTCACGAAAAACATAGAGACACATCATATGGTGTGTATTTTAATGTTTAATTTGAATAGAATGTGATGTGTTTACTTGTTTTACGACAAAGTATTGTAACCTACCTTTTCTGAGGTCCTCAGCACTGCCGTTTCTGAGAAGGGCCCTCGCTGCCGCGCGGGATTGGGGGAGGAGCTTGGCGGGGGAGTGGTCGCAGAACAGTATCGGCACACGGTCACAATCGTCGAAGTGGGGGGCGATGGTACTCTGGAAAAAAATATCAATTATAACAGTTATAGTAACGATAATGGAGTGGTCACCTAATAAACTATATTATTAGGTTATGACAAACAATGCCTGCCTACAATTTGCGCAAACTACAAATCAAATTCGCTCAAAATACAACTGAGATTTATCAAATTAATATTTGATCGAACTACAATCTGAATTAGGTTAAACTACAACTCATATTCAGCCATAGTTCTCACCGTGGTAGGGGCCTGCGTGAAGTCCATGACCATGTAATTGTCTTCAGAATTCGTGGGAGGCGTGACGAGGTCGCCTGTCGACAGACTCCGCTTCGTGTCGTCGTGACGACGGAATCGACTGAACAATGTCTTCAGAATACCGGCGGCGACGTCCGAGGGACGGCGGCGGTGCGAAACGTTGGACATCATGAGCTGAGAGAGGATAATCAGGTAAGATTCATAGTTAACGCGCGGACGTTTCGAACCACGTACATAGTGAATAAAACATGCGCATTGATTTACTTTTCGGGAAATATCTACTAAATCTATACGCAAGACATGTATATGAATGGAGACTTGAAGAGAGGTGCACAATACATGTATGAGAAAATTTGAAAGCAGATAAAAGTGTGATATTAGAATGTAACGATCAAATTAAATAAAAGAACAGATTACCATCGCAACCGTGCATTCGAGCAAACATGAAACAATGAGCTGTGTAGTTGAAAATACCAACGTGAAACATTCGTGAACGTGTGATGAACAGACTGTTTTCTACGTGAAACGTGAATATGTACATTCACTAGTATTTTGGAGTTTCGTGTCGCGTAATGGTTCTTCTTCAAACTATATAGTGTTCTTATCAATCTTAACGATGATAGAGCGCCATCTTCTTCGAAAATGTTTGATTAGACGCGGAACAAATCAGAGTTGATAAAATGAAGAGATTATTGCGACCAAACGGGCAATTACGCAGCTACCATCGCAAAATTGCAGAAAAAAAACTGAGATTCGTTGAAAAACCCATGTTTCTCGGGCCAAATCTACAACCAACCGGGTTTTTAGGTAACCTAACCCTTTTTTGCTAACTTTTTCTCTCAGGTTACGTTGGTAGGTAACCTGGAAGTGACCTAAAACTAAAATCCGCCTGCCGTTCAAACTAACAGTGAAAACCGTATTTGGCGTTAAAGGACAGGTAACCGTTTTTCATTTTAGGTTACCAACCGGTTACCAACTGAGGTAACCCGAAAAAGAGGTTACCAAAAAAGGTTAGGTTATCTGAAAACCCGGTTGGTTGTAGAATTCACCTGTTTCTCGAACTCTCTGTCAGTGTGTCTCCGGCTCGACCAAAAAATAGTAAGTTTCACAATAACCCTTCAGAAAAGAATATTCACTTAAACCCTACCGCTTTTGTTTAGTTTGATGAAAGTTCAGATATTTAATTCTCGCTCTACATGAGGTTGTCCTGACTAATAGATTTGATCTTCACGATTTACGTGATGAATCTAATCACGTGTAGTGCAGGAGAATGATCTGTATATATCTAACCGGTTTTGCAGTAGGTAACCTTTTGGTAAGCTGAATTGAAAACTGGTTACCTGTTCTTCTAACCAAAAAACCCCGGGTCAGACTAGAATCGGCCAGATCAGACAATAGGTGAAAGTTGTCCATTCATGTTCTAGCTGATAAAAGTGGTCGACAGTGATGGAATGAGAGAAAAAGTAAGTGTCCAGAGCGACAAGGTGACAGCTTATCGGTGTCCGCCTCTGACGGCATACCGCCCGTTATATATAGTCCACGTGGGGAGAGAAGGTTAGGGAAGACAACTAATCGCGGATTTGCGATTAGGAGAGAAGGATAGAGAGAAAGGGGGAAAGAGAGATGAAAAGAGAGAGAGAGAAAGGAGAGGGGGAGAGAGGAAAGTGAGAGAAAGAGGAAGGGCCATTTATATACTCCACGTGGGAAGGTTCGCGAAGGTTTCGAAACTAATCGCGGATATGCGAATGAGGCAGAGAGAAAGGGGCGAGGTAGAGAGGGAGAGAGAGAGAGAGGAAGAGGGAGGGGGAGAGAATTTGAGAGAATAATAGAGAAATGCAAAGACAGAGAGAAAACAAAGAGAAAGGTGAAAAGACACAGGGAAGAGAAAGAGATGGAGAGATGCCGTGAAAGGTAGATAGTATACGAAGAGCTGAGGGAGAGAGAGGAAGAGAGAAGAGAGTAGTGAGAATAAGAGAAAAACTTAGAGCCTTAGTTTCGAGCTTTTAATAATCTAGAGCCTTAGTTTCTAGCTCAAACTGTTTAATACATACGAGACAGTAGCAACATTGGAACAAGGGATCAGTGATCATTGAAACGCCATGTGGCCATAAATAGATTGACTATGGGAACATTTTGGTAGTTGGACCGCGGCCTATCTACCCCCCGATGACGAAATACATTCGAAACTATTCGCTCCCAGCGAGAGAGCACACAACTAGGAGAGGGTGGCAGACAGATGGAAAGCGTGCCGGAGATCCGATCTACGTGCGGATGTGATGAAATACCATAGCTCATCAGATCAGATCATCAATTCAGATCTTATGGTGTCGCAGAGTTTTGCTGTGTCTTTTTCTCACAAGTTGATATGCAAAAAACGTGAGAAGATTGTGAAGTCTATGATGCAAATGATTTATGTTGTAAAACCATTACACGATGAACTTTTCAATAACCTAATCCAACACCGGAAATGATTTGTCACAAGTGCCCTAAGATACGACAAATTTGTAGTACACACGATTTGACACATCGAAATAAGATCGGGCAATTCATAACTAACCAATTACTTAGGGATGCAACTACTAAAACCAAGAACGAGGTTACTATTAACCTTTTTGAACGAAATACGCGGTTACTAGAGGACCACGGTTGCTGGTTAAGTGGTTATAGGTCCACAGAAAGCCCGTTGAGAAAGATAAGTGGACATAGTTGGGAAAGGATGGGAATTTATAGGGGGAGTGGTACCTCGTGACAATTCCTAGGCCAGGGGGAGATAGCTGAAGATAAGCCGCAAAGGCCGACCAAGCACAATTCAACAATCGGCGGAAGAGCACTTGCAGCAAGTGATAAGAACTGAGGTTCTTGCAAAAGGGAAAGTGGTACAACTGGGGCGAAAAGGGTATTTTGGTCTTTTTTCGAGTAGTTGGGTTAGAGTAGAATAAAATAGAGGATTTCTAGTTTTACGACAATGTATGAAAAATGTAACAAGTTTTCAGGGAACGTGAAACACTTGGTGAAAAGAAGGAGGTCAATTTTTGATAAACCATAGAACACAACTTGGTTTTCACTCTAGAGAAGTGTAATTACACTGTCATGGTACATGGTAAGTATTTGCACTCAACGTAATACGAATTAGCAAGAACAGGTTGAAACAGACAACTACTAGTAGACTTTGTTGCAATGTTAAGACACCGGAAATTAACTGAAGAACATAGTAGGACATAACAACACTTATTGAACACGTTTTCTCAACAGAGAGTGTAGGAAGAGAGAAAAAAGAGGAACTGAGCTGAGATAGAAAGAAAGAGAGAGGATGGATAGAGAGAGAGAGAGAAAGGGGGAGGCACAGAGAGAGGTAGAGAGAGAGAGGGAGAGAGAGAGAGAGAGAGAGAGAGAGAGAGAGAGAGAAAGAAAGAGAGTGAGAGAGAGATAGGGAGAGAGAGAGAGGATGGATAGAGAGAGAGAAAGGGGGAGGCACAGAGAGAGGTAGAGAGAAAGAGAGAGAGAGAGAGAAGGATAGAGAGAGAGAGAGAGAGAGAGAGAGAGAGAGAGAGAGAGAGAGAGAGAGAGAGAGAGAAATAGAAAGGGGAGGGTAGAAATAGAGAGCGGGACAGAGAGAGAAAGAGGTCGAAGAAAAGCTTGAAGTGGCTTATTGCATCATGTTCCGCGTGCATTATGACACATATTGCGGGCCAATTATACATGCACTACCATGGTAGCTAGCCGGCACCCTGTCAGGGATTAGCCCGGGAGGATATGGGAGGTGTACTCGGGGTGAGTCAGAGAGAGAGAGAGAGAGAGAGAGAGAGAGAGAGAGAGAGAGAGAGAGAGAGAGAGAGAGAAAGATAGAGAGAGAGAGCGAGAGAAAGAAAGAGAGAGAGAAAGAGAGTGAGAGAGAAAGAGAGTGAGAGAGAGAGAGATAGGGAGAGAGAGAGGAGGAGTAAGAAGAGTGATAGAGAGGAGGAGGACGACGACGAGAGAAGAAGAGAAAGAGGAAGAAAGAGAGAGGAGGAGGAAGAAGAGGGAGAGAGAGAGGGAAAGATAGAGGGGTAGGGAGAAAGAGAGTGGAAGAAAGGCAGGGAGGTGTATTCGGAGAGAGCTGAATCACATCAGAGAGAGGGAGGGGGAGGGAGGGGGAGATATAGACGCAGAAGAGAATACAAAGCGAAGATAGAAAATTACAGAGAGAGAGAGGGGGGAGGTAGCACGGTCATTGTGAAGTGAACATGGTTGGGGGAAGGGGCAGGGCTGACCTCACCACCAACGGTCAAGTCAAACAATGGCAGCTGGGAAGAGAGGCATCCTGATTAGCCGGGGTGGTAGGGACACGGAGAAAGGTGGAGAGAGCGAGGGTGATAGAGAGAGAGAGGGAAAC
>OZ038435.1:34652227-34937289 GCA_964036275.1 Litoditis marina
AATTAGTAGTTTTTCTCACGGACCATGAATTACGATGCGTGCCCGATGTCGAAGTGGATGAACTGAATGAACCACTGCATTAAGGTTGTTAATCGAGTTAAAATTTCGAGTTTTGGAAAAATTGGAGTTTTCGAGTTTTGAGTCGAGTTTCGAGTTCGACTTCAACACTACCCTATACTGCACTCAATGATGCGAAAGTATGAAGCGGAAATGGTACATGTTCTATTCATATGCTCTGTTTACAGTACGTCTCTGTATTTCCGCTGTAACGTAATCTCAAAATTTGTGTGATGATGCAAATGCAGTGTGCGCTTTTCAAAAGACAACTCAGATCTGTCACATCCTATGTGGATTCAGAATTCGGGTGAGAAGTAATTTAGTAATAATTTCGCCTTGACGCACGATCTCCATTCATATGTTGTATTCGTGTTCCGGCTTATTTACAAATAATACTAATCATAATTCATTATTACTATGTTGCTTCAAACAGAATGAGAGCAACAAAAATCGTATTGAATAGGACGATACAAAGATTGGCGCAGCTCTCGATAGTACAATGTAACAATACGAAAAGACACTCCAACTTCAGAAAGACAGAATAAAGAAAAATTCGGAAAGATGTTGAAAATGTGGTATAAACTGACCCAAAAATTTTATTCGTTAGTCTAGACAATCAGTTTTTGTACCTCGTCAGTTGAGACCCTCGTGGTTCTATTCTCTTGATACGCAAGAGAAAACAAAAGATATACGAGTGTTTTTACTCTTCTTATCTCGACGTTTGGGTGCAAAAAGACCAAAACATCGTGATTTGCAACTGTTCTTTCGTGCTGTTTTGCGTTGAACAAACAATTGCAGATGCTCGCACATGACTTGCCGGGTTGTGCCCTTTTCGGCCAAAACAGGGCGAAATAAACAGGAAAGAGAGACACGCTCAGATAGAATTCAGGCTATTTTTATGGCCTTGTTTTGCTCTAAAACATCGAAAATCATAGAGGACGAAAACAGTAATGGAGAAATAGCAGGGGATTAGGTTCTACAATACAGAACAATACATTTACTTAGCATACTATCTAATTTGTTTTACTGGCAACCAGAAAAACTTGCGTAAAAGTGAAACTCATAAAAGTATATTTCATCAATAAATTGATGTCATTATCTACAAAAACGTAAGATGGAGCAGAAATAAACTTCCGAAGGTTTTTACTCGTGGGTTTTATATTCAAATGGATTTTTGCAGGTGCCGCTATGAAGTGAATCTTGCAACCTTTGGACATGTGCCAAATAATCTCTGAACTGTTCTTTACAACGAAGTGACTAAGCAAATGACGAATTGATGCGCGGCATATGATGCAACTCATGGAAAGTTCACATGCTATTCTCATGAGAAGCGCGTGTACATTTCACACCCACGATATTCCTCATATGGGGTAGCAAAGAAATCAATTTTTAAACTTGAATAAATATAAGAGCATTGATATACTACAAAAATTTTGTGCTTGTATAAACATAAAAAAAAGTATGCTCTTGCACTTCGTAAATTGTGCTCAGGAGGTGAAAATGAAATGAAATGGGTGCTTTCTCTTCTTGCGATAACAAAATGTCACTTGAAATGAATATAAACATCATTACTCGTTATCGTTCGGTAGATAAAGTACTTGTTTCACGGTTATTGGTCAGCCAGATAATTCAAATGATCTCTGTCACAGTTGTATTTGCATTTAGCGACGCACGAGAGAAGTGATCTCCGATATCACTGAAGCTTAACTTTTTGTTCTGAGTAGTGCACATTTTTAGTGTTGTACTCAAACGAAACATTGTAGTACAGTTATTCGTTCTTTTCTGCATCTTAGTAAAGAGCTTTTAGCATTTTTTTCATTCAACGATGCGGTTTGTAAACGCTCTTATAAGCCGGAAAAAATGTAAGCCGCTTGAGAAGTTCATGCACTTCTTACGGCCTTGCAGTGGATTGATACAGAATAGGGGAAAATGTATAAAAAACTACCCCTTCGCCCCCCCCCCCCCCCACCTAATTGAAATCCTGGAAAAAAATCGCGCAATGGTGGGGATAATTGTAATACGGGTGGAGGGAACATTGTACAGGTTCGACATAAAACAATACCCCACCCCCCCACAGTACAAAGTTCCCAGAAACGGGGGTATTCAGCTATATCCCAGTGGAAACTCCCAAGCTTCAAGCCCATACGGCGTTTGGTGTCTCATCCGCCTATCCCGCTCGATTTGTAGTTTGATTCCGTTGCTTATTGGTCGAAGTTCGTGAATGATAGCGCGAGATCAAACTACAACGAGGAGTTTGTCACTCCAATATGTTTCAAGCCTTTCTCTTCGCTATTACATATCTCGCTAGGAAAGTTCTGAGAAATAGCATGATGAATGAAAGACGCAGAGTGAGATCTAAGCGGCGGCACACTTCCGCTCATTGCCTCTGCAGTGGAAAAGCGGTTTCTTTCTCTGAAGATGTCTTTGAAAGTTCTGGCATTTCTTTGTAACGGAACACGTTTTCGCGCGTGTTCTGTATTCGAATCTACTATCAGAAACGGGAAAGATCATAGGGCATGACGTCACAGAATACGGTTAGTGATAAGCTTCAAATGAACAGGAACTACCTAATTAGTTTGAAAACTGAACAAAGAGAACTAGGGATGTAGACTGGTTCTCTTATACAAAAGGTGTTTCAGTTCCACTGTAGCACACTACAGTAGTACACTACAGTAAGACGTAAGTAGGGTCGTGGTTTGGTATCAGTGCTGCTGAACATTTGTGGATACGGTCATCTACTGTTAAAGACGCTTCTCTAACCTCTGCGAACATTTAGGGATAGAAGTAGAGGTTCTATTTTCCAGGCTGCATGCGTTCGGAGGTGTACACCTGAAGCCAAAAACTTCTGGCGACGTAGCAATCCCTCCAACCTCATGAGAAGTTCATATGAGTTTCTCATGAGATATCTCACGAACCTCTCGTGAACTCTCAACGTTGTAGCATAGCAATCAGTATATCTCATGAGAAGCTCACGCGAATAGCTCATGAGGTATCTCATGAGAATGTCGGAGGGATTGCTATGCCGCCAGGAACTCGAACCTTTTTCCAAGCTGGACTTCGTACTTCCGGACTCGGGCTAACTTGTGTTTTCTCACAGACAGTGAGAACTTGGATCGCGATGATCTTCAGTTCAGAACATCAAAAAGTGGGTTCCGGAAGTGAAAAGTGAGAGCTGGGAGTCTACAAAGCACAAAGCTTATCAGAGAGAAAAAGACAGATAAAGAGTACGCATTACGTCATAGATTCCCCATCTTCTCACTTCCTACTTTCACTGATGCAATGAAGGGGTTAATGTTGTATAGTGGTCAGCAAGAGAGCAAAATCGAAAAAATAGAGAGAAAGAATGGGAGAAAGAATGAGAGAGGAAAGGAGAAAGAACGATAAAACAAGGTAGAAGCTATGATATGAAGAGATATTTAGTAGGTCATGACTGTGTGTAGAATGTGAAGAAGTTGTGAACGAAAAATATAACTTCTGGCAAGGCAGAGATAGCAATAGCAATACTTCGTATACCTTATGAGATTACCTAAGTTTCGCTTGGTTGATAATGCTACAGCAGTCGCGAATATTTAATGAAATGTGAGATGAGCTCGATATTACCCATCGCTTGAGATTCTATTGCGTACTAAGGGTCTATCATTCTAAGTTCGCAAGTAGTGTATGAGATGTTCATGAGCTTTTCGCGGCGGGAACTGACGGGAACTTCCCATGAGGGGGAAGGGCCTGCTATACTATTGCACATTAATGTAACCCTTTACAGAAAAAAGTGGAAAGTACCGTGTCAATTTCCATCTAATATTTTTTTGAAGCTTCGAAACTCAGTAGTTGGTTTCCATCCTTATTACCGTAATGTTCCTCATCGTAAGTCTGGGGGCTTAGCTATCCATCCCACTTCAAGAGAAGTTCCGATGTCCATTCTCCTTTCTCATGAGAACCTCATGAACACCTCATGAACTACTCGGAAACTTTGAATGTTGTAGTTTAGTAATCAATATAACCTCAAGATAAGCTTATGAAATTTCGTAATCACAATCGGTAATCACATTAGGTTTATAGGGGGTGCCAAGTTTAGAAATGTCTGTCTCACACCGGAATCGAACCTACGAGCAAAAGTTTCGTAGCGCTAACCACTGCGCTATTAGAGCACATAACCGCAAGACTTCGGAATCGTGGACATGTGTGCGTACACAGCGGAAAGTGAGATATACAGTACCCTATCACCTTTCCGTTGGCGACGACTACACGAGAGATTGCTACCGCACGTGTTGTTAGTATGCGATAGTTTACTGTGAGAGGTTACGAATGAACAGAGTATACCGGTAAATTCTGAAACTAACCGGGTTTTGGTGCAACCTGTTTCTAGTCATCCTTCTCAGGTTGCTTGAGTAGGTAACCAGTTGGTAACTGGAAGGTTTTCTATTCGGCTAACCGGAAAAAGGCATTACCGAAAACCGGTTAGCTTACGGAAAACCCGGTTAGATGAAAATCGGCCGTGTATACCACGATTCTTTTTTCCATCCTCTGATGGGTTTATATATGGTCACTAGTGACCTCGATACATCATTCATTGTATTACCGATAAATCGTTGAAATGTATGTGCTACGGTGGTCAGCCTTGAGATGTAACTGAAATCTCGGCTGTTCGAGAATTATCTACACTGCTAATCTCCCACCGAATAGTTCCGTTTCGCGTAGGTTTGTTACCAGTTTCCGAGAGAACGTATTAGACACAGTTGAAAAGGCAGGGGTCATTCCGACAAATTAATGAATGTTCAGATATAGTCTTTTTCATTCCTACTGAGACTCCTACAGTATTATTTCGAAACTGCCAAGCCGCTTTTCCTCACTTACTTTTGATCAGAAAGGTGGAAGATTTTCGCCAATCATTCTCGTACTCAGGTACAGTTAATATAAGAGAGGATTTTTGATGAACTTAATTTCAAGCTTTACAACAGTGTTAGGAAAGTTGGTGAGGTTACTGTAGGGTTATCAGTAGAAATGGTGAGAACTATACCGGTTCACGCTTTCTATTATGGATTATTGCTGAAGTCCACTGATATCGTGGGACTCCGCTTATTCATAATATCTCCAATAATGTTTTGATTGTGTATCATCTGAAGAAATAAACATTAATATTGTTGAAGTGTGATGTGGTGACTCGCCGGCAAAATAAGCATCTGACTCTTGATCTTGCGTGGAATGATGCAACCCCAGTGGTACGCAGATCTGCAGATTGAGATTTATTTTGATAATATTCGACTGAAAACAGCAACAGAGAAACATGCAGGCATAATATGAACTAATCGAGAAACGTCGAGGGAAACCCAATCGGGATCAAACTACAAATTAAATACTCCTGAGGGAACAACATGGTACAATTCAGGAACGGTCTTCCCTGAGAGATACCGGGTACATAGATTTAAATGTTATTCAGGAACGGTCTTCCCTGAGAGATACCGGGTACATAGATTTAAATGTTATAGGGAGTGAGCGAATCATCGTTATGGTTAGATCTCCATGTTTTACGATGGTAACCAAACAGGAACGGGATCGAACTACAAAGACAGGGGGGGGGGCAGGGCAACATACGCCGTTTAGGCCTGCTTCGGTAAGTGTGAAGCCCCAGTATAAAGTAACCATGTAAGTTTGCAAAGTAATAGACTGGCCTAGTCACATATTTTGATGTAGTTTCCACACCATACTCGATTCCCCTTATCCGAAACTAGCTGTCGTAGGCCGTCGAAAATTGAGACAAGCGTTTCACAATAATTATGTTTGATTTTTGAAAAGTTTCAGTATGGTATTTGTAGCAAAGATAGATCAGTATTCAGAGGAAAAGTACCGTTTTTTTTCACTATCAGCTACACACTGTTCTCGAGCAACGGCTCTTGAGATGAAACTACATTTCCGTCGGTTAAGCCTCCTCGGTTATTCGAAACTAAACTGCTGATAAGATATGCAAGTATAGGGCGAATTTCCTTGACAACGTAATGTCAAAGATAAACCACCATAGAACGCGATCAGATAGAAGTATTACCATACTGTACAGGGGCTGGCCTTTATTTAGTTGTAGTAGTAGTTTTTTTTCCATTCTAGAGAACAAGCTAACACATACAGACAGAACCAATGAACATATGTGGACTCGAAACATTCTGAGACTGAAAATGTCTGTTCTTTGTACAACTCTTTTGGCTTAATACATCTTTTGTATCGAGTACCCGCTTCGTAACTAAACTGCATAGGTTTGGAACATAGACATAAAAAAACATACGTACCGCTAATACTTGTTAATGTACTTATTCTTTCTTTGTGATGAAAGTAAACATCAAATTAGACTTTTTTCTTGCACATACTCAGATGATAACAAACAATCAAATAGAAGTTGACCATCACAACAAAAAGGACACATTCATGAACAACACAAATCGATAGCTAATAAGTTCAGGGTGTGGCATAAATGATACAGTTCCTTTATTCAATTGGAACTACGTAAAATGGAACTTCGATGAGGAAATTTGGTAGCAATTAAACTCAACAACATAACAAACCGTCTTCTACCAAAACTAACGAGGAATCGAGAAAAACAGTGTAACAAGGGGGAAAAGAAAGGATTGATCCCAACCATTCCGACAAATTTCAAATAAATGAATGAGGATCATTGGAAGAAAAAACTGCTAATAAAATCAGAAATGATTTGGTTCGTCGACCAGAGAGCAGAAACTACTGCAAAACATTGATAATATAATCGGCAACTTCCAACAAACTTATAAAACGACACAATCTTCATCTCTTAATATCCGCGGCTGTTTTCCAGATTCTTCAGAGACTGTGCAACGTAACTCAATTTCCTCTTCGTATCTCCATCAGGGAAGTTGGCCAAGTCATAGTACTGAGGGGCAATCGTCATCAGCCTGAATAAACAGTTTACAATGACTTATTTTGTTATTCACAGTATGTTTATTTACAAAGTGGGTTTACACGACACTTTGACCCCCTGGAGCCGGCACACACCAGCACGGTGTACATAGTCTTGGGACAGGGCTAGATTTTCGATTTAAAAAAAAGGGCCCAATGTCATCTTTCTAGTGCATCAGTCCAAATGTAAGTTTTGAAGAACAGTAGCACCTTTTTCGAATTTTCAAGCTAGTCAAAGAAGATTGTCAGAAATTTTGAGGAGGTTATGCATCTTTTGTGGGAATAGCTTGTGTCCAATCTCTAACTCACCAAAATGAGAAACATGACTAAATTTTTGAGCAAAAACAAGAGTTGATTGTTACAGAAAACTAAAACTAACCATTCTGGTCGAACATCGGACACAGTGCGAATGAAATTCTTGGTAGTCAGCACAAACTCGTGGTAGAGTGCCCATTCGGGCTTGTGGTCCAGTACGGTAGAGGGGTGCAGATTGACCAGCTGATTGTCCTTGGCCGTCATGTAATGACCACTTCGCTCCAGATGGGCTATCTGAAAAGTAGCAGCATGAAAAACAGGAGCAGAGCAGCTTGTACCACTTTTGTAATTGCTTATTTTCGTTACTGGCGCGCGTGCCATTATTTTGAGCGAAGGGTCATAACTCAGAAAAGCCCACGGAAGCCAAAAGTACGCATAAATAAAAATGTAACATTGAATTTATGTTCAATCGAGACAAGTTTTTATCAAATGAAGTGTGTATTTGGCTGAATTGTAATGATGAATGTGAATGTCCCATAAAGCAGGAGAGAAAGTGAACCGCAAACAACAACAATGTTCTACCTGCATGAAGAAACCAGCGACCAGAGCTTTTCTGATATTGATGTAGTAGTCCTTCGATTTGAAGTCAGTCGAAACCCTTCGTAGGTTGTACTGCAATTGATGTTCGAATTGACCAAAGTATTTTTAAGTGATGTAGTCCGACTGACTATGTACATTCCTACGTCTTTCAAAAGTGCTGAACTCAATTAACTGTCTGTTACTGTAGTTGTTCTTAAATGAACTGAATTGTATAAATTCAATCTTTATGTGTGTACCAGTACCAGCTAATTCTTAATATATAGTTACTTCGTACCAAAAATCTATGTATAGAGGTTTTTGGTTTTGACATAACATTTCTGGAGTGAATGCACATGACTAAAAATCAGATATCAGATTGCGTACCTTATCCATGATACGAGAGAGCTGCGTGCGCACAGTATCGGCCGTTTTCAACGATCGATAGTTCACGAAATTCTCATAGCACCAATTGGGATCTTCATGATCTGAAATATTTATGATAAAAGAGAACACAACTGCATTCAGATTATTGTTCAGCTATCACTGTGGCCGCTGGAGAAGAGTTACAATTACAAATGGTGAGGCAAATGAATTTTCAGGTTCAGGTATGCCATGCATCATGTAAACCCAAATGATACTGTACCACAAAAGATGAAAGCACACAAAGAGAACCCCGTTTTCCGATTAAAATAGGTCAATTTTCATCAATTAACATCAAAAACAGATACATTTTGACGAAAAATTACTGTTTTGACAACATTACTGGTATACAAGTAACTAACTCTGTTTGAACGCATGATAGACGTTGAGTAGCGTGAGATGGTCTCCGTCGATGTGCGCGAACCGCCCCTTCGCCTCATCAGCCTCCTTCTTCATCTCATTCGGACGCACGAAGCACTGCGGGACTGAAAAACAAGTCACCCGTGTACAACGTTCCATTTAATTTTTCAAGAGAAACGAGTGCATTGCTAACGGAATCAACGATTCAAAACCATGGAATATAAAGTTTACATTCACAGAAACATAACAGCCGGTATATTATCGAAAACTAGAAAAGTTAAGTTCACTTGTTTAGAGGGATCGTGGATCCAAAAGGAGGAGCAAGAAACCAAACTGAATCCCATAAAGTACGCACCTGACAACATGGCAGTGATGGACAGAATCTCATTGGAGCAGTTCAGCTCTGCCGAAGTAATCAACATTTTCGCTGAAAAAAAGGAGAGCATTACAACATATTTCGCGAACACCTATTACGACAAAATGTTTTTTCTTTTATTAATTTGCTAAGATTTCGGCATGTACGAATTTGAGCCTTCTTTCGGCAATTTTGAGCAATCAGCCCAGTTTCGCGTAGTGTGAAGTAGAAAAATGGAATGGAATTATTTATGAGCTGATATAGGTTAATGATTGAGCCATTTCAAATAATAACGAGACCTACCCAGTTGGGGATCGAGTGGGAACTCTGCCATGAGCGAGCCGAGCTCCGTGAGTTCTCCCTCGTCGTTGATGGCTGCCAGATAGTTGAGCAGCTCCAGAGCTCTCATGAGCGTCTCCGGAGCGGGCGGATCCATGAAGTCGAAGTGGACCAGGTCCTCAATGCCCAACTTCTTCAACTGAAGCACCACTGATCCAAGGTTCGACCTGGAACAATATCTCTATTAGACAACAATCACAAAAGTCACTACAAACTATTTTTTCTCACTTTTATCATATTACTAGACTAGACACACTGCCAAACTCCCTAGTCTCGTTGCCCAGTTGTGTTGTGCTAAATCAAATCTTTATATCGAGACAGAACCAGATTATGGATCATAAAGAAAATGAAAGATAAAAGGACTACCTTACTACAATACATGAAGTGTCCTTTAAAATCACAATAGAACAGTACATTAAAAACGGTGTTCGGTGGTTTATTGACCCTACTGCTCCCATAACCGAAAAAATGTCAACCAGCTCACCTTAGAATTTCAGGATAGGTGTTGTCCTGCATTTCGCTAGCGTACGCCTTTTCAGTGTACAAACGGAAACATTTGCCTGGAATCATTCACAAAGGTCGAAATGAAACCAGAAGAAAAGCAGCTTCGAGGAAATTTGCTTACTTTAGTGATTATAAAAAATAGAGAGGTAAAAAATTACCGATGCAAAACAACCAACAGTTATCACAACAACTTAATAAAATGAAACACATGCCAGTCCAATCATAATAAAATAGTTTTGTTTATACTGAATTAACTCTTTTTCTGAGTGAGTGCCACCAATGTAGGTAAATAATGTGCTCGGTGAACCAGTTAGATGTTATCAAGAACAGTGATATCTGTTACTATGACATACATAGAATCAGTCTGGTGGTCACTGGTGAATAAGACAGACTAGTATATAAGATGGTATGTGTGTGTTCTCTTTCCTGCCCAATAAAGAGCGCCCTCATACATTATAACGATAATTCGATAATCCAATAAATGACCAACCTGGTTTCGTTCTGCCGGCTCTTCCGGCCCGTTGCATGGCAGACGCCTTGGACACGGGACACACCAAGAGAGACTCCACCCGAATACGAGGATTGTACACCTAGAAAATAGAGATGGGACAGGTCAACATATCATTGGAAATCATATTTGAACAGAAATTATACATATACTTTTTTGAAACCATGATTGCGGACGAAAAAATATAAACTTTTTTGTATTTTAGTTACACTATTCTCACACTTTTCGCCACCAGATGGGATTTTCACGTGTAGAGAAGTAGTCAAGTGATTTTCCGATGACCCAAAACAACATGGCAAGGTTTCTCTACGAGATTCCACAGTGGTTCTGGAGGTTATAAGCGACTAACGAAAGAAAGATTTGAAAATATTCAAAAATATACCTTCTGCTTTGAGAATCCAGGATCAATAACGAAGACCACACCGTCAATTGTTAGCGACGTTTCAGCAATGTTGGTGGACACCACACATTTTCGACCTGCAAAATATATTTATTCTCTCAAATGAAGGAACTTACTTTCTTTCTGATGTGCAATGGTCTACTGCACAACATTTTGCAAATCACTACGCGTTAACTCAATATCAAACAGGCAGAAAAACGCAATTAGTTTCCTATTACATTACAATAGACCGAAAAAAAAACATGGAGCACATTATGAAAAATTACAAAAAGACAAATGTCAATCATTAAACGCACGCATTTCTAAATTCAAATAAACCTTAAACCTGGATGATCTGATATCCATAAAGAAAAAGCGGTCTTCGCATGAAACACACCACTTTCTTTAAAAAAAGAGATTAACACCAACCGATAGCGCCGTTTGCCCTTTTCGGTGGGGCCGGATCGAAAATCTTCTGCTGCATCGCCGGTGGAAGGGTAGAGTACAGGGGAACACACAGCATTTGACCTACATCAGGACCCAGATTGTCCACCTCTCGTTTGATCCTCTTACAAGCCTCTTCGATTTCCTGAAGATCGATTATATGGATAGAATATGGTGGCTTTTCTTTTAATCTCATGGGCATGGCAAGACAACCCTTCGTGAGAGGACTGCAAGATAAAAAGTAGTTCGCAAAGCGCAAACTGAAAAAGTAGTTGTGACAGAATCGCAGAAAAGTTCAAAGTTTTACATCTAAGTGCACGCGTTTTCATTTCAATCATTTCCTGTCAGTGCAGCACCATCACATTGCGGATGCAGCCACGTCTCACGTTATTGTTATTATGAGAATGGACGAGAAAAGTGTTTTTACCTCCTGTCCAGTGAGAAATAGTAGAATATCGCCTTCGACTTCTTCACAGACATGGATCTGTACTACTGTTCGTATGGCAGCTTCAAGATAATCCTTTTCGGGCTCAGGAGTAAACTGAAATTGACAAACATATATTTTTGAAAATAGTTTCCAACTGTTTTTGAATCGTGATCGAGTAAATCATGTAAAACATGTCAGCAATTTCTAATGAAATCCGCCGCTTTCTACTGTATAACTGGTCGAAGAGAATAGCTTGGCTAACACTGAACGAAAAACTTCGAAAACTGTCTGCGCAAAGAACATTTATACAATTTTTTCTCAGACTTTCGCTTAAATTTAAATTAACTAATTAACCGACGACTCATATTAATCATATCAGTAACTCTAATCAAATGTAAACATGGATTATACTTTTGATTGTTCAATTTTGTTACTTAATATATAAAACAACAACCACTCACGAAGATCTCGACAGGGAATGTTCTTCCGGGAACGGACATCAGAGGACAGTTCTCGAAGTAATTCTGGAACTTCCCGGCATCTAGAGTGGCGGACATGATGACGATCTTGATGTCTGCCCGATTTTTGACGATTTCCTGCAATTTAATCGATGAAATAATTGGAATTGGAACTGATACAAACAGTGAGCAAGTTACTACTTAAATGATAACAACATATTTCTTGATTCTTCCATCTTTATGGAGTTTACGTGTATTAAAACATCATCGTCTCGCTTCACAACAGAAATGTTAGATGTCACTTTTGCACACGTTTTTTCAGCATACGTTTTCGAAACAGTGTACTCACAATTCACACTACATTCTCACAATTTGCATTTGATAATTGTAAGTTGTAAGACTTCAGGTCATTTCTAATATGTTACATGTGGAAAGTTTCGGATATATTAGATTATGTGGACTTCTTACAAACCATCATGAAAGAACGATTCCCGAAAGTCCATGTAACCATAATGCATACTGTGGGGGACCACGCGTTGGTGGAACAAGGTATAGAGTCGTTACACGTTGTATTACCAAACCGACATATCGCAGTACGTCATAAAATACCAACCTTGATAAGACCCATGAGAATATCTGTAGCAAGAGTCCTTTCGTGAGCCTCATCCAAAATAAGGACTCCATATCCATCCAGAAGGGGACAATTCATTGCCTCACGTAGAAGCATACCTATAATAGACATCCACATCATTTTTGCTTATTTCATTATGTTTTCTTCGTGTTCAGTTTCAGCTTTGAATTGAAATGTACACTTTTACTTCATGATGCAAAAAGAAAACATGGTAGAAACAGAAACTAATGACCTGTCAATTTAAGAAGATATACTATCAAAGTTCGTAGCACACACTCACAACTTCCAATAAGTCCTAGTTAAAATTAAACATAAACCTACCATCTGTACAATATTTCAGAACAGTTCTCTCGCTGACACAATCCTCAAAACGAATAGAATACCCGACCTCAGCACCGAGCTGAAAAATATATAAAATAACTTGGTACAAGCCCAAAAGAGCTAGAAATTGAAAACTTGCATATTACTCAGTTTCACACACAATTTTTGGCAAATAAATGCTGGAATATTTTAAAATACAGCATAGATAGACATTTTCTTATTTTGATACTGACTGATTCTCATTTTTGCCCGATTCCGATCGAGACATGCTCATTTTTTTTTGCCGTTTTTTGAGTTATGTTAAACACCTAAAGGTAAAATTTCGTGTTTTTGAATGAAGCTCGCTCATTTTCGCGGGTTGCTCCTGATCCCTTTTTCACTTCGATTCGGAACTATCTTGTGTATGAAATATTCTCCGAAGCAAGGAAAATTCATTAAAAATTGCATTGCAACTCTCAGCAAGAAAAGCATACTGCCTACCTGAACATCCATTTCTTCCGCTACTCTTGTAGCAACCGACATAGCGGCTACCCTTCTTGGCTGAGTGCAGGCAACTAGGTTACGTTTTCCGTTCCCTGCGCACTTTCTCTTCACATATTCCACGCACCACTGAGGGATTTGTGTCGTTTTTCCAGATCCAGTTTCTCCGACCAATGTCATACCTGAAAGGTTAGCGATGATATTCGAATTTCGCTGTGAAGTCGGTGGAACCAACTCTTATTAATGATGATCAATATAGTGAAGAGACATATAGAGTTAAAAAAATAACACTACCGTTCATCACAGAAACGTGGCTATATTGGGGAGGCAGTTTTCGAAAATACGATTCACTGATCACAATTCGTGTTTTTGAGCATGAGCCCAACGTGTCATGTTCCTGATACGCGAGATCCAACATTTTGCATAATTTATCTTGAGGACGTACACTGATTATTGTCGAGAATTTCCATGAACTTCTCTTTATAGTCCCAGACTGGCAGTTTGCTACGCTTCTCCCAGATCGTCCAATACTTATTACTGAACGGCTGATTGTTGTAGGGATTGACTTGAACCTTTAAAAAACAACATGAGTGACAACAAAACATGAAGAGATTTCGAGTCATTGATAAGCATTATTCTAACCACTATCAGACAGACCTTAACACCTGACTAGTGATAAAATGAAGTTTTACTTTTGTCTGAGAACTTCTATAACACATTAAGCACAGAAAAGATACAATTCACGTTAAAATACCTTCATTCCATCAAACGGGGCGGCAGATCGCTCAGTCTTTCGCACTGGTGAACGGGAACGAGAGCGTGACCGCGATCTGAATGAATGATTGGAAGCTGTATAACCTACTATAAATAAATTATCCGTTCATGTATTCGACTGTCACAAGCATCATCTGTTGATATTCCGTTGTAAAACATAATACTATTGCTTAGCCAACTACGATAGGCGAAAGTCAATCGAACTATTTTAAGAGTTCTTTACTACAAAAATACCGAACAAAATAACTCGGACCAATGCTACACTGCTACACCACTGATCTACCGGCTTATATCACCCCAGTTATTTTAGCTCACGGATCGGAGCGGGGATTTAGTTGGAATGAGAACGACTATGAGGTAAGAAAGAGCAAATGTATATTATTACCTTCTAGTTTTGCGATCCCTATCCCTCCTACGGTCTCCGTCATCGAGATCAATCCGGTGTCTGGACGACATTCTATAACGAGAATAACTTCAGTAAAAACTAGAATGAACTCCTTTCACAACGTATACAACAATACATACAGAGTGAAAATAAAGTGAACTATTGTATGAATACTTTATTCCAGTGGAAAAGTGAGAGGTAACAAAAAAGAAAACAGCAAAATATGAAGTCACAACAAGAAGAAAACACAAAATGGAGAAACAGAACAGAATCGAAACTATATCTTCACAATAAACATAAACAAAACAGTATATTATATTATGGACTAGGTGCCATCATATAATATTAACACTGGCTCGGCGCCCATCTCTCCACCAGGCCTGGAAATAGACATACGCTCATAATCGGAACATACAGGGAACCAGAGGAGTTATTGTGAGGCAGTAAGACCCACTGAGAAAGCAAATCAACAAGTGGAAACGATCCAATCCAATCCAATCCAAACAATTTTTGATAAAAACAATGGCGAAATTCATCGCGAAAAGGCCCAACATCGGATCGGAAAAGTTCTTTCGAAAATTTCCCAGCGTTGAAATTCAAACTTCGCACAGCTGAACTTTTTTATTGTCTCCATCCAATCGGTCTTATAGCGATCGTTCGGTACGGTACAAATTTCTCCAAAAGGCGGTCCGATTTCATTTTTCAACGTATTTAAAATAATTTATTTAAATAATAAACTTTGTAATCATTCATTTTCTTCAGAACCATGTTAGATACTTCGGAAAATGTATCTTGGCTCACGAAAAAAATTTCAGTTCGCTTGTTGCCCTTGGTCATGTTGAAAATCTACTTTATGTTTATATATGATATAATCCCTTTTTGAAACTGCAAACAGCCTCATATCATCGAGTTATAGTTTTATGCAATCCATTTCTAAATAGTTAATATACGACAAGGTGTTGTTTCAATGATGCTGTTGTGGACAATTGCGAGTAGCGAACATGTGCATAATTTAATTAAAACTTACTCTTTCGTTAAAAAGAACTATACGGTCATTCGAATCGGTCAATGAGAGAACCAGTGGAAGTATTTGTTTACAGGTAACCTTCAGAACCATGGCCCTCCGTTTGGTCGTTGGATCTTCACTCCGCCCGGTTTTGACCGGTCAGGTAAGTGCAGAGAATTTCCGCAAACCGCAAGACATTGCTTGACTTTCTAGTTTATAATCTTGTTGGCCTCACATCAATCAGCTCTTTCATCGAAAATGTTCAGCCTCAAGGGTTGTTATCTCGCAAATCGTGGAGCGGCGCTGTTCTCTGCCTCAAACCCCTATATTCCTCTCTCGAATGTGAAAAATATCCGTAGCTTTCTATTCATCCTGCGTGCATCTATTTGCTATTGTCCATGTAGAATTGCTGCAATGTTTTGAAGTTTTTTTAATGATAAAAGGATCGAGAACAACAATATTGAATGCAAATTCCAATGCCACTCACACTTTGCAATTTTCAGTGACACATTTTCTTTGGAGGAAAGAAAGTTGTTTTCATAACTTTGAACACTTGACCTTCACGTTTTCTAGGTGCGAAACGCCTCTGCACTCTCCACTAAGGATGTTTTGAACGGTCAACCCGGAGCGGAAGTTACCACTCTGAAGAACGGATTCCGCGTTGTTTCCGAGGAAAACGACAAGGCCACTGCCACTGTGAGTGTTACAGTTTTATTTTTATTCACAATTTTTGTGCCAGTAACCATATTACGGAAAGGGAGAATGGTTAGTACAGATGAATTTGAACGCGAATACCCTCCGCCCCCTCCGGCAGTCGCTCGTTCTACAAAAACGGGATGTCCCGTATTTAGAATAAATGGAGGTCAAATTCTGTGCACACCCAATGCCTTGGTGTGAGTGAAGTTGAATTTCAAAATTGTTTAGGTCGGCGTTTTCATCGAAACCGGCTCTCGCTACGAAAATGCCAAGAATAACGGAGTCTCTCATTTCTTGGAGCGACTCACCCACAAGGTAAGCCGAATTTGGTACGTACACTCACAACAAGCTGGACCAAAAAAAAACCGGGACTCCCCTGACCATTTCGATCCGGGACCCCCCCCCCCCCTCTCTTCGCATCAAAAACACATAAAATAGAGATTTTAATAAAATTTCAAAATTAAAAACTACTGGGACCCCATATTTTACTGGCAAAAAGGTCCGGGACCCACCGGCAAATGCGAGGCATTGTGAGTGTATGATTTGGTAATTACTGGATATTTATAGAGCCTTTAGTATTTCATATTTGATCATAGTTGGCTTGTAATTTGTATTCCAACTCTCACAACGAACTTATTTTCGACCATAACGAGTGAGATACAGGCATTTTATATTACGCAAGTACGGCATTTTTTATTACGCAAGTACAACGCGTGCGACTGTTTTAAATTGCGCTGAAATGAGTGAGATTTCAACTTAGTTCTGTTGTTTTTAATTTAGGGAACTGGAAAACGCGCTTCTGACGCACTCCAGGGAGAACTTGAGGCTATCGGAGCCAAGTTGAACTCGTTCACCACTCGTGACCAAACAGGAGTGTTCGTGCAAGCTGGTTCGCAAGATGTCGAAAAGGGTAGGTTGCGATGGCAACGTCCGAAAGTCGTAACACACTAATCTCTTTCAAAACTTTTTTTCCGATTTCTAGATTCATTTCCTACCCAATAATCACTTTCAGTTTTATCTTGTGGACTTGTGGTCAAAGTATGTTATGTGTTCTCACTGCAGTTGGTATTGTGGAATATTGTTCAAACTATTGCTATCTTGCAGTTGTCGATATCTTGGCTGATGTTCTGCGCAACAGCAAATTGGACTCTTCCGCCGTCGAATCTGAGCGAAACACTCTTCTCGCCGAACTAGAAGGTGCTGAAGAGAACTACCAGACTGTTGTTTTCGACAATCTCCACGCCTCTGCTTTCCAAGTATGTACACTTCCCTTATAACCTTATTACTTACGAAAATAGTTTTGTTAGTATTACATCCTGGACTCATCAAGGTGGTTAGGACGTTCTGTTGTACAGATTGTTTTAATTTAAACTAAACATTGCATCTCTTTCTCTTACCTATCTGCTAATTTGAATATAATAATGAAGGTCCCGGCAGACCACGGAGCACCCCAAGTTAGTCACTAAATTGTACGTTAACACGTCTCCAACCATATCTGAAAAGGAACCTCAACGTAGCCATCAACATGGGTAAAGATTAGGAAGGCAATACGTTAGATTGTTCCGTTCTGGTATTACTTATTCTTTTATTCACCTATTTCAGGGCACAGGATTGGCTAAGAGCCCTCTCGGAACCACTGATTCGCTGAAGGTTGGTTCTTCTAATCTTCTTATTCTATCATTGTTTTATTACCTCTGTAACTTCAAATTTTACTACTACTGTCATTTTATTATCTTTTACTATGGTAAAACGTAAGCTACGTTGGAATTTTGTGTGAATCTTTGAAATAACCTTCCCATTCAACTGCGAATATGTTAGCAAACTTATGCAGTATATTCATCGTTCATTTTCTTACTTTACTCCGTTGTGTTGCAGGCGATCAGCAGTCAGGATTTGAAGGAATGGCAGGAGGATCATTACCGTCCAGTCCGTATGGTCCTTTCCGGAGTTGGTGGCGGTTGCTCTTCCGGAAAACTCACTCAGTTGGCCGAGAAATACTTCGGAGATCTCAGCAATGAGTACCCGAGAAAAGTACCCGAGGTATTCACTTTTTACATTCTTTGATCTAATTAAAACATGCAAATCACCGTCGTACCTTATGCCGATTAGTGTAATTGGAGTAATCACTGCTGATAAGTTTCAAATAGTCAATTATACACCGTCAGGGCCTCTTATGGGATAGAGGGTCACGAAAACATTCATGTGAAAAGTAGGGGTCGCGATCTAAAAACTGACGAATCTCATACATAATTGGCATTAAACATGAACAAGCAAAATACAGCAGTTTTGGAGGGGTCGCGGCTCGAAAAAGATGGGGTCACAACACAAGATTTAAAGACCAATATGATACCCTTGGCGGTGTATGATAGATAGTCATCCTCCTTTGGTATTATGCTGAGTTCGCTTTTTCAGGTGTCCGGCCTCAGATTCACTGGCTCTGAATTTAGATACCGTAACGATAACATCGGCCACATGTATGCCGCTTTCGCTGTTGAGGTTTGCTTTTCTAGTTCAGTTGGTTATCTTGATATCTTTTAACAGAGCCAGATCTTGTAGGAATTGATCATCTCCTGTTCTCGTGCAATCGTCATCGAACGTTTGGCTTCCTCAGGTACAAAAGGGTTAAAATAGTTCTGTTTGTTGTCGAAGCTCTATTTTCGTTTCGTGATCATGTTTTTTTCTATTGTGGACATTCAAACGTATTTATTTAGTTAGCCAGTTTCAAAGTATGGAAATAGTTGGCCAGTTCGATTAAAAGAGAGGAACGTTTTTGCAGTTTTGTGTAGTATGTGTTTATTTGCTGAAGGTGTCTGTGAGTATTAAATTATCCGTGTTTAGGGAGTTCCATATGGTCATCCCGATGCACTTGCTCTTCAAGTAGCTGATTCCTTCATCGGTCAGTTTTATCATTATTCATTATACACACCTAGTCTTGTGGAGCTGAGCCATATTGCTGGATGTGTCCGAGAAACGATCTTCTTGCAAGCCACTCTTTAAATAATCCATAGAATCGTAATTGTAGCCGAAAACATGCTGCTTCACAGAGTTCTACTCAACTGGTATATCTGCACACTTTCTTTTCGTTTCGTCAAGTTGGTCTATTTTTTAAGTAAAGAAGGTCGTTTTTCTAGGTCAGTGGGATGTAACTCACGCTCTAACCCGCACTGCTCCTTCTCGCCTGGTCCAGAAGATTGGCCACCACCACGGACTTCACCATCTCCAGCAGTTCAACATCAACTACAAGTATGTTTTAGAGGAAATAAACTGTCTAACTCGCGATTATTTGTTAACGTTTGTGTAATTATCATATTGTATTGAGTAGTGTCATACGTGGGGCGATTTTGTTGTCTGTAAAATTTGATTTAAAATCAAGTGTTCAGTCTGAGTGACAAAACTATGAAAACGAGTAAGAAATCGAGTTTTCATCAGTAGCGTGCGGCTATTGTTGATTGTTGAATAAGGGGTAGTTCGCAACTTTCATTGAATAAAAACGTGTGATTTAATGAATCATCCAGCAAAGTCGCCCTATGTTTGAGTGATGTTGATTTTTACTAAATGTTGACCTATCATGTACATGTCTATTGTCAGAGATACTGGTCTTTGGGGAGTCTACCTCGTTGCCGATGGTGCTGATTTGAGCGACACCACCGGAATCATGAAGAGTGTGCAGCACGAGTGGAAGGTACTTCTATCGTTTTATTTTGAAATGGGTATTCTGAGTAGTTTAGTATCAATACCAAACAGTACATATATTTATATTTCATTTCTCTTGAATAAAGTTTTTGAGTTATTGACGCGTGATGGAGAATAACAAGGTGTACATATATAACTCTATTATCATCTGCTTTATTTTTCAGCACCTGGCTTGTACCGCGACCGAGGAAGAAGTTACCATGGCTGCCAACAAGTTCAGAACCCAGTTCTATCAGGGAGTGGAAACCAACACCCAGAAGGCTGCCTTCAACGCTAAAGAGGTGGGTGCGAGAAACTGATGCTGAATTGCAAATCGCTAATTGTCAAACTGGAGTTTTTGCTTTCAAGAGCGCCACACTTTTTACAGCACTTTTTATAGCACGGAATTCATGAATTAAATCTGTTTTGCGTTGGGTGACATTTAGTACGCTGTTCACTAGTGTTTTCAACTTTAACGCATGAACATGATTAGGCCAACTCGGGAAAATTGTACAATTGTCCCCCCCCCCCTCACCTTATGCCCCCCCGTAGTACTATCACCCCCCTCCCAATACGATTTCCTATAGAGAGGGGGGTGATTGTGAATGGGGGGTGATTGTAAATGGGGGGTAATTGTACAATGTCGACGTTTAACAATCACCCCCCACAATACAAAATGGGGGGTAATAGTACAACCCCGGACCTGTTTAACAATCGCCCCCCACGCCCCACTCAATCCAAACCTGCAGTAAAGAAGGACGTTGTACAATTACCCCCCTCGGGGTGGGGGGTGATTGTACTACGGGTCGGATTTCAATCTATTTCGGCTCAAGGGGGGACGATTGTACAATAAACCCGGCCAACTCTACAAAACCGGGTTTTTAGGTAACCTAACTCTTTTTTGGTGACCTCTTTTTCAGGTTACCTTAGTAGGTAACCTGGAAGTAACCTAAAAATAAAATCCAGTTACGGTTCAAACTAACGGTAAAAACCACATTTTGCGTTAGAAAAACAGGTAACCTGTTTTTCATTTCAGGTTACCTACTGAGGTAACCTGAAAAATGGGTTACCAAAAAAGGGTTAGGTTACCTAAAAACCCGGTTAGATATAGAATTCACCACATGATTAAGCTGCAAAACAGTTTCAACATTTTTCACAGAAGCAAGAAATCTCAAGTTTGTCTTATACGAAAGTGGTTGTTCATGGCCCAAACAGAGTAACGTCCGAGCTCCTAAAATGCAGTCGTAATCCGAAATATTGAAGTTGCTCTACACCGGAAACGTTCGTTCTCTGGCCGACGTCGAAGAACAAGTTTCCCGTATCGATCACAATGCCGTGAGGGAAGCCGTTTCCCGTCATGTTTATGACAGAGACTTCGCCGCCTCCGGACTCGGTACGTCATGTTTATTTCGGTTATGTATAGTATATATCTTTCATCCCCTAAGGTTCTTTTCACGTTTGAACAAACAGAGTAGTGCCTAATTTCTATCGGCTGTTGAAACACCGGACATGGGATTTAGTTCGTTTCATTTCCCTCACAGTAAGGCATAATCATGCGTTTCTTAGTTCAAATGTTCCATCTTTCTCTCATTGATATTTCTGAGCCGGATTAGATGGTTTCAATGTGTGCTCGGTTTATTCTTGCTTTTCTACTCAAGTAATTTCAGGATGCACGGAGGCTTTCCCCAACTACGCTCAGACCCGTTATCGTATGTCTTGGTGGAGATTGTAAAAGCTCATAGATTTCCGAAACTTGCTGGTGGGACTCGAACACTGTTTCGCGATATTCTGTGGTTATCGTAGATTTGGTTGTAGTAAATAGTTTTGTGAATTACGATTTTCCTCTCTTGAATATAAATATTTCGAATAAAAATGTTTTCAACTGGTGTCTTGTGCGTGTAGTTCGCTTGGAAGTATTTGTGTCATGTATAAATAGTACAACTATTTTCCATACTGAGCATAAGGTGTGTATTGGATGGGATAGGTGATAATAAATCAATTTAAGAGTTGTCGAAGAGAAAGTTTGAATTTGATGAAAAAAGTGTACTCTTAGGAAATTGGAAATGACTATCATTCTGAATAAAATAGTCAGAGGCATTTTCATATCGATAGTCGATATCCATTAGTTGTGAAATCTCTTTGTTTATCATCCAAGAGCTGCTGAACATAGTCAATATACTATGAGATGGGATCGATATAGCTGTTTACTTTTGTGTGCAGCGGCCTTGACCGTCCCCCCCCCCTATGACTCCTACCACCCGATTGCCTCTGACCTGACAGCCTAGATAGAATATCCAACCACCAGACTCTCTATTTCGCATATAACTTTCATGTATTGGATTTTATAGGCGAAAATGAATTAGTTGGAAACGTAGTTAATAGAGAGAGAGAGAGAGAAAGAGTTGTAATTTAAAATTTAATGTAAAAGTTTATTTCAATTTTGTTTCGTTTACAAAATCGAAATTTCTCTCTGTTTGGGGGTATAGTTTTTGTGATAGAACTACTCGGATGTATCAATTTCATTCTTCCGTTTCACTTGGTTATTCTTTTTCCTTTTCCTTTTTTTCCACTTACATCAATTAGGGCTACCATGTTGACTCCAACCTTTCGACCAATCTCTTGATTTTGAATTTTGATTGAATTTACTGTATCCACAAACGGACCACAGTTCGCTGGTACGGTTCTCGTTTGAAGAAATGAACACACTTTGAAATAGTTTATTACCATGATTTTATTTTTCGTCGGAAATACATAAATGTGCGAGGAGCTTGAGTGTAGTATTAACACTACGACAAATAGTTGATTCATTCTCTGCTGTTGAGGAATTGATCTGAGAACTATTTTTTATCGAAAAATATCACACTATTTAAACTATCTGTGGTTTATAATTTGTTACACATTTTGCAGTGTTTCATGTCATCAGTTGCAGTGGAGATCTCTTATCTGACTGACCACATGTCTTGTTGTTGAGCTGACTCATTTCGAGAAGTCAAAAATAGTTTTAGCATTTCTGTTCATTCATCGTCTCGTTCTCTCTCTGATCTCCCCCTTCTATATCCCCCCTCTCTCTCTATCTCGTTCTCTCTCTCTATCTCGTTCTCTCTCTCTCTTTCTCTTTTTCTCTCTCTCTCTCTCTCTCTGTCTTTCCGCTGTTTCATTGCATACTCTGACTTCGTGATCAGTCCTCACTCGATGTATACTGTAATTATTCATACCGACTAAGTATAATTTACTTTTACATCCTCTTTTCAGCAAATACTTTCCTACAGTTCCTTTTTTTCTGGAAAAAGAGTTTTAATCGAATGTATCTTGCTACATCATACGTAAATAGCGTTTCAATTTGTCATGTGATATATTAGTGTAACACTATTGGCGACATCATAATTGATTACTCGTGAGTTATTGATCGTTTGTGGTATTCTCATTCTTCGCTCGTTCCCATTATCGAGTTTTCTCACTCTGAAATATTGGAACTGGAACTGATAGATCTGCTAGAATATTTGCGGTCAATTCTACAACTAACCGGAGTTTTAGGTAACCTAACCCTGTTTTGGTAACCCCTTTTCAGGTTACTTGAGTAAGTAACCTCTTAGTAACCTTAAATAAAAATCAATATTTGCAAAGTCATTCGAAAGCGCGCTTGCTGTCGAATTGAAAAACAAGCTAGAATGTAAATATTAACAATTATTATATTCAAATACCAGTTATATAATAAAAAATTTCAGAAAGCATTTCGGATGTTTTGTAGAAAAAAGGGGGTTGAGAATGAAACGCTATTTTTCAGTAGAAAAAAGTCTGAAATCCGCCTACAGCCTACTGTACAGTGTTAAATGTGCGTGGAACATACTATGCTAGTTTTCTAGAAGTCCTTTCAAATCTACCAGTTCCTTGTTCTGAGCATAAATGTTAATATTTTGTCGCGTTCATTCAATCTTTGTAATATAAACGCTGTTTCTTGTAGGTGATGACCTCCAAAGGAAAGGATTTGTATAAGACGTTTAAACGATCCATATCAAGTTCCATAACTACCGTTGGGGTGAGTTTTGTTCACGATTAAACAGGGCAGTGGGCAAATATTTTCTGCAAATTCCTTCCCGAACCAAAACCGAACCGATTCTTCCCGAACCAGTTGGTTCGGTAAGGAACCGAACCGTTTGCGTATTAAAACCGACATGAAACCGAACCAAACCCTAATAAACGTTGAGCAGTCGACCAATCTCACATTAATTACATGAATTGGTTCGGTTTCAACTTTGTTGACCTAAATTTGGTTCAGTTCTAGAACGAACCAATACTTGTTCGGGAAGAATCGGTTTGGTTTTGGTTCGGGAAGAGTTGGTTCGGGAAGGAATTCACCAATATTTTTTTAAGAAATGACACGAACTTGCTTTTAGTTTTATTCACCGGGGTTTGTAGTTTGATCGTCACGGCTCTCAGACCACAAATATTCAACTCTTCCTGTATGGTCAATGTATACAGTATCAATGTGTATTTTACCGAACTATAAAGGCGCTTTACATATCCAACCAAAATGCAACCCGGCTGCATGTGTACAAAACTATTGGTTGCTTCTCAAATGCCACCAAATTTGTCTTTTTGATTATGTTAAGTGATCCCTACTATAAACTATTCTAATTATATTATTCATTCGTATGCAAATAGTGGTATAAATCATCATAAAGTTTGTGTTCCAATAAATAGTCTAGTTAATTTCCAGGGACTCGGACACAGTTCTTCATCTTCTAGTGTTGGCGGCGTCAAATACGGCGGAGGTTCGGGAAAGACATGGATCCATCCACCAGGTTGGCTCTCTTTCTTACTATCAATGTTCCTCTTTATCTCACTTCTCTCCGTCTACCTCTCTCTCTCTCTCTCTCTCTCTCTCTCTCTCTCTCTCTCTCTCTCTCTTTCTCTCAATAAACTTTTCTATGCTGAATATCCATCAGCACATCAGGTCAATCTCATTAGCTACTCGCTAACGAAAAATTATTTTCGATAACATGAAATGTGTGATGTTTTGTTGATCTGTTTTATGATTTGCTTTGATCAATGTGATATCACGAAAAATCTAACTATACATTTATCTCATATCGACCCATCTGTAACTAACCGGACATGGTTTACAGACAACTAGATTTGTTTATTCATCTGTGTATAATTGTATATTCAGCTACAGTTCCCCAATAGTTTGGAGTAGTAATATGACTCCATCTCTGCAGATGTGCTCTTGAATGGTCGAGTGGAGTATTCGGTGAAGTTGCTCGGTTCAAGAGAGGTGGACAACCCGAAAGGGACCGACACAATACGCGACGCCATCACCGCTATTCGCTTCCAATTGCAGGTATATAGTTCGGTTCACCCACTCATATTCCTCTACAGTAATGTGCTCAAACTTCAAGGTCACAGATTGGTATGTTGACGTTTTTAGATTTTCAAATGTTGGCAGTGTCTCCTGCACCTTTCACCATTTTGGCAGTGTCTCCTGCACCTTTCACCATTTTGGCAGTATCTCCTGTAGTAGTCTAGTGGTGCAAGTCATGTGAAACGTGAAAATAACCATAAGCAGTGGTGGCTTTTTCAGAAATTCTGCTGTGTTTGCTCTTTATTTTATTGAATTTGTCAACGTAGTTCTGTTGGCTTGCATTTAAGGGTTAAATGGTGGTATTCAGTTAAGGTATCATGTGGTTACATTCATTTTGTTTTGTATCGTATCTAATGTATAGTCACCGATCAGGCTGTCATCATTTGCTGAAGTTGTCAACTGACATCAGTAATAGTGACAGCGCGCAATACAGTTAGATTAGTACACTAGGCAAGTGTGGAGCATGATTTATTACAATAAAATAATAACATTGTAGATCTATTCTGTCTGGCCACGATTCTTCTTATCTTCTTTTTTTATACATGGAATTCAGTGTAAAAATATTAGTTGTGGTTTGATCCCAAGAATTCAAGAAAAACTACGGGATCAAACTACAAACACAGCAGAGTAATTCAAGATACAAGATACACCGCGAGGGCTTGCTTTGTAACGAGCAAAACCTACATCAAACTGGGCAGTATTAGCAGCGTTTTTCAACCTAACTGAATAAGGAGGAAGTTCAAGCTATAAAATTTAACTGAGTGATGTCAAAATAGTTGGATTCGACCAAGTTCGACAAAATCGGTTTGATTTCAGGTGAAACGTTCTGAAACGGGCCACTCTGGCGCGAAACTACAGAAGGTGGATATTCAGATAAACGTGGAGGGGGTTACGGTAGTCGACTCGAAGACGAAGATGATTCTACACAGATATCCGTTGCAGCGGATCTCCTTCTGTGCCGACGATAAACAGGTGGAGTTAGAGATATTAATTCTGGGTGTTGATGTAGTCAATTGTTTTTATAGCCATTTTTTGAATATGTTCCAAGAAATTCAATACTTGGTATTATGAATGGAGTTCCAAGTTTGAATCGGTATTTTTGTGTTGTGATGTAGCAAATTAAAACTGAACAGATGATTTGATGCGCGCATGGACTGAGTCTAGAATGTTTTCAGGAAGTTCTCGCATTTAGTCTATTGTCAGTGCAACTAAGTTTGAGATCTAGTTCAAGGTTCAAGTCGTAAATGGGGTCGAAACTATCATTCGAAAAGGTATAAAGTTCGCTCTCCCAAACGCAAGCCTGTACGACATATGTTGTCCTGTTCCGCCATGTTTGTAGTTTGAACCCGTTGTTTTTCGGTCGATATGAACTGATTCAAAAACAAAATACTATAGTATAATACAATAGTTTGTTATGTCTAGAATGTTTTCAGTAAGCGACTAAGTTCTCTTTTTTTATGTTCAAAGAAATTTGGTATTATTTAGTTTCTTGGAACATAAAAATGATGTGGTTTGGAACATAAAAATGCGAAATGGTTTGATTTGCTCACCCCCTAAACCCTAAAGTGAACTCATTTCCAGGACAAACGCGTGTTTTCATTCATAGCGAAGGCGGAGAATGACTCGGTCCGTCACGATTGTTTCGTTTTTTTGAGCGACAAATTGGCCGAACAGATAACTCTGACCGTGGGAGAGGCGTTCGATCTGGCGTACAAGGTGGGCTACATTGTTGTGGTTTGGTCTCTCAAAGAACACGATTCCCAAAGAAAGTCCGAAAATAGACTGCTATCAAGGAGAAACATGTGGGTGGGCTGACTGTAGCCGAGTTTCAATTCAGTTTCCTGGTTCACACTGTGATCAAACTACAAAAACAGCAGAGTGGAACACATCAACTGTCAGTGCTCGTTTTCCTAGAGCGACCCTTTGGCGAGGCTGACCATAGCTGGGTTGTAGTTTGATCTGCTCACAAAGCAGTGTTCTCAACGTAGACTGAAAAACAGCAGAAAGTGAAAGGTACAGTACACTGTTGCTTTTCTGCACAAAGATTCTAGTTCCAATGGCAACCTAAGGGAGATCGATTGTACATTGCATTTGTAAACTTGTTATGGGTTCGTCAATATTTATTCGGTGTGATTTTGTCTGTTTTGTATGATGGTATTTGCTTTTCAGCGCTACATGGATAAGAATAAGACTTCGCTGGAAAACCAGAAGCAGCTTCTATTCCTTCGTAAACGAATAGCAGAGTTGGAAACAGAAAACCAAGTTAGTTTTTCTGCTGTAGTAAAATTTCTATATGGAACACATAGCGTTGGTATACCATGTATTATCAGAGTGCTGTTGCCTCTAGTAGTCACCTTATTCAAAGTTCTTTAGATTTTTCGTTGATCTGCACTTTCCTTATTACCTCACGGTTTCCGTGCTATTTTGTATGGAATGTGTTTACTGACTTCGTGAATATGAACACTGGATTGGGAGTTCAGAGTTCACAGAACGAAGTTTGGATTGAAAAAGCACTGTTTTATGATAAATTTCGCAGAATAGGATCGAAAATTGAAAGATCTGACAATTACTTGTAGTGCGATTGGTCCGCCTATTTGTTTGTACAACCATCTATGTTCTTTCAAGGTATTGAGCGAGCGTCTGGCAGAATCTATAAGAGGAACCACGAAACCGGTGAGATTTCCCACATACATTTTTTTTATAAACGTAGTATTTTGAGCGAAAAAGCTCAATCGTTTTTAGATCATAAGAATACGGAACATCAGAATAGGGGCGATGAGGAAAAGTATGTTTGGTAATTCACGTGTTCCCCAGAGATTTCAGTACTCATCCATTAAAGAAACCCTTCCGCTGTAATTTGAGTTTCATGAAAAATTTAAAAAGCTCAAAAACGTTTCTTAATGTCTTCCCATAGACAATGAAAAAACTTTCTGATTAACAATTTGTAAAATTTGCATAACATCAAGCAATTAAGAAGGGGACATGAACATTTTCCCTGTGACGCAACTTGACTTGTTTCATTTACGTCCAGATTTATTTATATTTTGTAGTTTTTAATTGGGTATTCGTATGTGATAGAGTGTTTTAAAAGCATTTTTGTACTTCTATAGGCTATTTTGAGCATACCTCGTACGCAATCCCCCTATCGGTGTCATTACTTAAGCCGCTTTTCTGAGAAAACGAAGCAAGATAGGGTTATAAAAGTATATATTTTTGATAATGGTCTTTCATTTGCCATAGGGTCCCAATGTTAACTCAGAAGTCAAAATTAGAGCGGGACGGATTCTTTAAGGACCATTTCTAATTCTAGTATACCCCAAGAATTTTTTTTCACGTTCCATTTTTTCTTTCTATACTGAATAAGTGCCACATTCTTTGAGTGTTAATAAATTCTATTTTGTTCAATCTATTCTATTCTATACATAACTGAGTTTAACACTGTATTTATTGCCAGGTGTGCTCCCAGCCTGCGCCGTCTCTGCTGGATACGCCGGCCCTTCCCTCCAGTCCCATGCCCTCTGCCCCGCCACCCGGAGTAGCACCCACACAACAGGTACATTAATCAAATTTATAAAAATACATATAATTTATATATTAAGTTATTACAGTACTAGTCTGTTACTGCAGACACAGTCACAAGCGGTGTATTGGGCATTAGTCTAGATGCCTTACGAGTTATAAAGACAAAGCAAAAAACAAATAGTCCAAATGTAGTCGTACATACTATTTGACGGGGACAATGATCAGAAACATTTGCGCCGGTTTTCTGGGATTGGTCAGCTATGCGAAAGAGCATGGAAGTCAATGAGGCTACAGAGAGTCTCCCTCCCTGAAAGCGATACAATTTAATTCTGGGACACCACCGTAATCCCTAGCAAAAAGCAATTTTCGCACCATTCGACTGAAAGTATATTTAGAGATACAGATTCAACAACAACACAAACTCAACCATTTCCATTTGAATATTGTAAGTATACTGTATGCGTGTATCAGTTTGTGAAATAGACTGTTCAATGCTTTCTATAACTTAATCCCAAGAATGATAATGATGAATTTCACTCATTTAGTGTACTATGTCATGTCTTGTAACTTGTCTAGGACACCATTTATATCATTATTCTTAAAGAAGCACGATTATGTGGACCAATCTCGTGTCAACGGCCCTTTCAACTGCAATTGAAAAATGTATTGCAGTTCAAAGGACTGAAGCGTTGCGATAGGACCACATATTCGTCCTGCTTTAATGTAAAATGTCGAATTGCAGTCCCTGTACTCGACGCCCCACCAACTGCCGCCGCAAGACCCTTTCGCAGATCTGGTCAGAGCTCCGTCCGAATTTCCCCCCTCTGTCAACACGAATCTGGCGCCAGTCGCAGCTCACAATGGTCAGAAGCTTTGCTTTGAATCGATGAGAATGAAATCGCTAACTTCAGATACTTACAGTGTGAAAAATAGTTGAGAGAAAGAAATATTTAAATGGTACGTTCTGCCTCTACAAAAGAAACACATCGCTCACACGAATTTTGTTTTAAAAAGAGACACAGTTAGCAAGTGTCAGAGCCAGTAATACGCCGAATTTTTTTTCGGATTCATTTGCAAAAATAATACAGTTATGGACGGAAAATGCAAGAATAAAGCGAAATACACTGGTGCTAACTGCTTTGTCGTTTACCTCTACCTCGAAATGAAAAAATAGCACGATGTGATCCACGTTTAAATGAACAACACATTCATGTGTGATTGTGCAGGCAGTGTGAGTTCGCAGTCGACTTCACCCTCTGGTCCCGCGCCCTCCATCCCGCCGCCACCATGCCCGGGTGGCGCCGTCGGGGTTCTGGCACCACCGCCACCCGTGGCGCCCCGCAGGACTGTACCGCCTAGGAACGGGCCCGAAGTACGTTGTAATTAGACTGGAAGTGAACGGAATCGTCACGTGAAACGTGCATCCTTTATCATTTCACTATTCTGAAATAAGATATGTTTTATCAAATGTTTAGTGGAATGAATCTCATTATATGAAACGATTTTCGCGACTGTCTGAGCTTATAAGTCTGTTTCAGGTGGGTCGAAAGTTGGAGAATTTGCAGTTGGATAAAATGGAAGACATATTCGACGATGATTTCAATCCTCGCGCAGTAGAGAAGAAGGACGAAAAGGCTGACGATTACGGTAAGGCTGATACTTATTTACGCTACTTGGAACGCGCTCTGTTAATACAAATTCGCGTTTGGTCAAAACTGTATTGCAACAAATCTAGAGATATAGTGTGCATCGAAGAGACGTCAGACAACGAGAGGGAAATTCAATACATACGTAATTTACTGTTTTGCAACGACGCTTGTTCTGTATACAGATTCGTGCCTACAAAATTTTTATTTAATTTGAGATACATCCTACTGCAAAGCGTAGAATCAATACTCATGATTTCATCAACGGCGAGGGGGTAATACCCTCTGTCACTAGACTAATATTCCTGTTTTACCTGTGCAACATGTACAAAATCTGAAACCACATAGCAGAAGGTTACTGTACATACTGTGGGAGTCCACATAAGAGTGGGGACTATAGTTGTCGCGCTAGGTAAGACGGGCAGACCCGGCAATAATGTGTCAGTCAACTGTGGTGGCACATTGGGCGGTGAATTCTATATCTAATCGGGTTTTTAGGTCACCTAACCATTTTTTGGTAACTTATTTTCAGGTTACCTTAGTACAGTAGGTAACCGGTTGGTAAACTAAAATGAAAAACCGGTTACCTGTTTTTCTAACCCAAACGTGGTTTTTACCGTTAGTTTGAACGGTAACCGGATTTTAGTTTCAGGTTACTTCCAGGTTATCTACAAGGTAACCTGAAAAAGAGGAAAAAACCAAACAAAGGTTAAGTTGCCTAAAAACCCGGTTAGTTGTAGAATTGGCCACATTGGGCAAGTATTCGGAAGTTGTGTTGTGCTTCAAGAATCAAGATGCAACTACAACGATGTAAGTACCAGTTTCAAGATGTTCCCCTACTCCGCTGTGTTTATTGTTTGATCCCATTTCTTTTCCGTCGAAATTTACGAACTAGGGCGCGTACCTAGGTGAAACTACAACTGAGATTCTGGTTACTGTAGTTTGGTCGGTGAACTTCTTCCCGAACCAAAATGGAATCGATTCTTTCCGAGCCAGGTTGCTCGTTCCAAAACCGACGTGGACGAACAACAGTGGAACCGAACCAAATTAACTAATTAATGCAAAAGTTGGTCGACTACACGTTTATTAGGATTTGGTTCGGTTTCCTATTGGTTTGAGTACGTAAGTGGTTCGGTTTCTTACCGAACCAACTGGTTCGAGAAGAAGCCGTTCGGTTGCGGTTCGGGAAGAAGTTTGTCAGTTTGGTACCTCTATGTTGGTGTGTTTGCAGACCCGTTCGGCAGTGACTTCCTGGACGATGTTCTCTCGACGGGGGACGTGGCCGGGAAGGCGACGGCAGCCAGACTGGACCAGGCCCATCCAACTGCCTCCGACATACAGACCATGATAGACAAGGTCGATGAGAGGTGCGACAGAACACAACTCTGTTATTACTGTTTATACGCGTTCATTCACTGTGCTCCTTGTGTTATTCCTTAGATTTGTACACTTTCAAGTCTTTACTCACAGTTCGACTTTGCGTGCGAAGCTTTATTTTCAATATGTGATAATTTTTACTTAACTGTAATCTTCACTTTAATCATGATCTTCACGAAGCACAGTACGAAAAGAGACTTCTGTTTGTTCTCACGTGGGCCTGTTCAACTCCTGGAATGGGCGTTCATCCATAATACAATTATATTATTCATTTACTTGTTGCAGACTGGCCGAGATGTCTACTGGCTTCAGTGGCGGTGAGCTGGAAACGGGCCAAGTTTCTCCAGGCGATTCGTTCCGGGACCTCGACGAGAGCGAATACGGTACCCCCAGTGATAAAGTCAACCAGGACGTGGTTGGAACGGCTAAGAAATCCACCAGTTGACGACCTATGAATGATTCTACCAGAATATAAGTAACTTAACAATTCTAACATTCATAATCAGCATTTATTTTGAACCGCATGAACCGTGTCTTCTCACTTTTGAAATTCTGATTACGTTTTGTCTCTTGATTCTGCTTTGTTTTAATGCGAAAGCTTATCTGTGAATTTGAATATTTATTGTTTTCTGTGAATGCTAGTTTTATGAAGTACCGGTATTTATTGTATTTTACGAGCGCATGTATAAATAAATATTTATGAAAATGTGCGAGAGAAATATCAGGAGAAAAGTATTTGGCAAACATTGTTGGCAAGTTGAGATCGAAAATGACAATGTTTGGAATTCATATAATTATATACAAGAATTTGCAGGTTAGCTATGAATCAAACAGTGATAGATCGACAGTAGTTAGTATACAAGTATGTTCATGCAGACTATACACATATATACGTTCCTATGCAAGTAGAGACAATGACTAAGATAGGAATGAAAGTGGGCAAAAGTACAGTATTCGTCATATCTAGGTAGACTTTTACAGTATGAAGTTGCAATTTTTCAAACATTTTTGTAAGAAACTATAACTAGTCCTTACTGAGTACCACTTTCCATGTGGCCACAATTCTATCGAACCCGCCGGTGATCAGATTGTTCTGTGGGTGGTCGTCAGCCCACGCAACACTGGACACCATGCGAGAGTGACACTGAAATACGCACAATTCACACGAAAAACTGGAGGATTGTAGTTTGACATGTGTTCCCACCTATCCATCTGTACATTTGGATTACAATCCTCAACCCAAGATGAAGTGAATGGTTTCAGCGCCCTATAGGGTTCTTCTTTTGAGAGCAGGTCTATAGCGTTGACCATGTTTGTAGTTTGGTTTTGGTCTTTCGGTTTAACATTTTGGCTGCTTGTGTCATAACAGAATCACATACTTTTTTTCCACATAAATCAGATATAGGTAACTAATTTGGCCACCCACCCTTCTATTCGGAACACGTGTCACTCGATTCCCGTTCAGGTCGTAGACACGAACATGTCGGTTGTCCAACGGAATTGCGATTGATCCATGGGTCTGAGAAGCCATTCATTGATGAAACAATGACATTTATTTGGGGTATTGAATTTGTTCAAAAGAAGTAAAATAAAATAAAATGTATCAATATAAATATGTTAGTAAGAAAATACAGCTTTTATGATACCGATCTTCAAAATTTAGTCAGAACCAGAAATACTTAGAAAACGAACTCGTACGTCAACCCAGACTGCACAAGGTTTTCAGAAAGAAAATATATTAAAATCTAGAGGAATAACTGTAGGGTTGTCTAAGTATGAAATTAGGTATGACCTGGAATCAACTCACTTGACTTACTGCCAGCCGATTCACGGGAGAAGCCAGTCGAATGGTAGCAATGGCACTGCGCATGTTCCTCAGATCCCAAACCTGAGAGAACAACGTAGATTTAGTTGGAAGGTGATTGGAATTGAATTAACTATCCACAATATATCGAACAAGCAATTGAATTTGGAAGTAGCACATCCTACAACCTCGGTAATACCAGTAATACCAAATTCTCAATGGAACCCCACCAAATTAGCGAGCCATTTTTCATTCATATTCATAGATTTTCCTTTTTTCCGCTTGGGCATGGCTGGGCCGTGTTCTTTTTTTTTCAAATTTGAGGATAAAACCCAAACAGACCTTGACTGTTCTGTCATCACTGCCCGATACGATCCTATCCCCGGCTGAGAAGGCCACACTGGTCACGGAACTATAAACATGAAACATTTGACTGATTCCATACCACACTCTTAGATGATCACATCGTTCACATGGCCACATCCCTGAGAACACTTGAAAACACACCCCTATTCTGCAAAGAAAAACGATCGAATTTATATATTTTTGACGCACTTTTAAAAATGCACTTTTTTAAAGGGGTACACTTACAGGAAATATTGATTGTGAGGAAAACCGAAATGAAGATCAAACTGACTCCTGATGTCCCTGGAACACCGCGACCGATTGAATAGTCTCCCTGAAGTCCCAGAGGCGGAAGGTGGAGTCTTTGGATGACGTCACAACGAGACGTTGACTCGGGTGCGCCGAGCAATGGTTCAACTCCTGCTCGTGACCTGGTAACACATAAAGTGAGGTTTTATGTTTAGGAAAACCCATAAGTAGGGTTATCATATTTCTTATTTTCATATTGATTGGTTCACTTCGCTTCGTTTCGGGGCGGTGATAATCATACATATCACATTACAAACAGGGTTATAGGTTTAGGAGAACCCATAAGCAAGGTTTGAAGTTTGGAAAACACACAAATAAATATAGGTTTTCAGAATCGCGAAATTACGAAGACACTCTCTTACCCTATGTTTGGACCACCCATGTTCATCTTCGAGCGGAAACTGTTTAAAACACGATTATCGAGGTAAAACATCACTGCTCATGAACCCCAAGTTTTTGAGGCTCACTATGTTGATTCTACTGGAATTGAACCATTTCTCACCTAGGAACGACTGTTATTGAAACTTTTGTGAATAAATTCGACCAAACCGAGAAATCAATCAGTTTTTCAACCGGCACCAAACCACCTCAATTTACAAACGAACCCTCAGAGATCCATTCGAAAAGCCGAAAAATGAGCTATAGCGAGGTGACCCGTAGAACTTTCAATTCATCAACGAGATTCCTTCAAAATACTCACCACTTAGTATATTGAGCACCTCTCCTCGTTCCACGTCATAGATATTGGCATTTCTGTCCCAACTCGCAGTTATCAGCTGATTGCCTCCTGGAACACGAAATATAATGTATAATGCTAACTATCTTCACAATTTGACTCTAAACTGTGAACCTGATGGTTTGAACGCAATCAATCACCCGAACCTACGCAAAGTCTACTAACGTGACTGATAGAATTCTCTGTAAACTGATATAAAAATCTAGGTTTCTGAAAATTAACTGACCGGCTAGCCAATCGCAACCCATTACAACGCCGGTGTGACCAGTCAGACGGGGCAGTGGCGTCTTGACACGAATCCCGGATGAAGGTACCGTACCACACCCGTCTGAAAAGGAAAAGAACATTTTAACAAATGTAAGAAATGGCTGCTCGAAAACAACAACGTCTCCACACATTCACAACAGAACGTTGATGTTTGAACAAGTGAATCGTCTATATCAACACTAGTCAATAGAAAGGTGCAGATTTCTACCTCTCATTCTATAGGCTGCTCTTTACGAAGTAGGACTATACGGTATGTAGTTTATGTAGTTTGATCCTCTTTCTTTTCTCGTGAGTTACGACGTGTTTCGAGATCGAAACAGAAAGATGATTTGTTAATTCCCTATAGTTGTTCTCATGTCCCAGAGCACATGGCTTACATCGTAAACGGTGTCCCGTTTCGAATATCGGGAGAAATTGCTCATTCTTGCAGCAAAATCATTTCGTGGTTCATATCAGAAAACTAGTACATTTTCGATTTTCGTAGATAGAACCTTAATCATACAACGTATTAATGTTTTTGAACATCTGCTAGTCATCCGTAAACCATCCAAGAAGATAATACCTGTATAGTTTGTTCCACGCACTCATAACTCTTTTCAGTAATATGCTAAAACTTCCAGCTCAAAGTCTGGTATGTTGGCTTTTTTGAATTTGCTCAAATTTCGATGATCTCTTCTGCACCTGTACTACTAACAATTCTGAAAGTTTGAATAGGAAATAATGACTTATTTCGAATATTTAAAACTTTGCTGGTGTGTACCTTCGAAACCTACCTTCGGCCGCGTCTTTGTCATCTTCTTCTTCTGAGCTGAGTGGGGCGGGAGACGACGTGGGAACCTTCCAGATATGGGCAGACTCGTCTCCACTCGCCGTCGCCAACGTCACCTTCAAAATAGACAATACTGACGTTTCTAAGTTTTATAGTTTCACTTACTTTGTTATTAAAGTGCCCGCCAGCCAACGAATGATATGAAAATGACATGCTAGAGGTTGTATAACAACACAGCAACAATTGAACCCAGCCTTAGGGACATGCCACATAAACCGCGGTCCTTAGGCGATACTAAAATAAGCTGCAAGCTGCTCTAGAATAACGCTTTAATTCAGACGAAGCTCGACCTGGGATAAGATGTTAAGAAGGTGGCCGAGCTGTGGCCGTATTCACCAACATCCGGGAATCCGGAATACCCTCCCTCGAAAAGAGCACAAACGTAGTGTGCTGGTGAGGAGGGCTCAGAGGCGCGGGAAACTGTTTCAGCCTCCAGCAAAATCGGTGAATACGTCCACGTGAAACCATTCAGGCACTATCCGATGAGAAAGCAATCTCGAACAAAAGGAGAAAAATTGCCTGTACTACCTCATTTGAAGAAGATTCCGAGTGCGGGGCGAAGGCTACACAGTTGACGGAACCGGAATGACCGAGATAGGTGGCCAGACAGGCACCAGAATCCAAGGACCACACTTTGGCTGACTGATCTGGAATCAACAAAACCCATAGACCATGAAAGCATGACTGTGACTATTATATGAGTATTTGGAGAAACTAGTCTCAACATTACCGTTATCGCACACAAAATGAAATTTCGGTCAAATAACACAGGATTATTCCGAATATATCAGAAAAGAAGTGAAAACTACTAAAAACCAGCGATTCTGAAAGTCCATCCATGAACACGTAAAAAGTGAGAAATATTCAAATCAACGGTTATGAAGGTCGAACCCTTGAGAAATATGCACATGCGTGAACCAATATCAGAGAAAGCAAGTTTACCTGCACTGGCGCTAGCGCAAACAGCTTTGTTCATATCGCTGGCCACGTGCCAAACTCCGTCACGATGACCCTCCAGACAACGGGAAACTCTGCAAGAAACCTAACTACACTCAGAACACGAAAACAAGGGAACATGGAGGTCGATGAGATTGCAGACAGTACCAGACAGTCATACACCAGCAAGGTTGTCCGAATAGTCCGAAAAGTTCGAAAAACAGACTACTTTTTAGCCGAAAAAATGAAAATCTGTCTACTTTTTTTGGAAAAAATCCTAAATATTCACGTGTTTACATCTGAAAACGGAATAGTTTTTGTCGCTTAGTCGGACCTTACTGGTTTATGCAGACAGTCTGCGTCCTCGCCTGAACATGCTTTCGTCTACAAAAAGGCCGACACAACAGTGGTTGGCAATTGGCTGAATTCTACGGAAAAATACCAGTTTTGGATTCAAATACTTGAAAATTATGATTTTACTTCAGAAATAGGCAATCTTAGGCAAATTTCCCGATATTGGCTGAAAGGGGACCGTTTTTCGTAACTTTTTGAAGTTATTCTGTCAAATTACTGCAGTATATCCCTACACGTTCATTTGGAAATTTACTTCTGGAATAGTTCATTTCATTCCCAATGAGACCCATTAGCATCGTGCCAAGACTTTCGGAAGACTATTTCTTTGAGCAGACATGACTATTCTAAAGACATGTTTCATTTGCGCGTTCTTATGAAACTGGACAAACGCTAACGGAGATTTGCAATTCATTGAAAAACCCCAGAGGTGAAAAACCGCCTGGAATATTCATTGGAACACTGCCAAGTCTCAGTAGGAATGACCGGAACTATACCAGCTGAAAGCCGAATCCGCTTTCCAACTTTTCGCTATGTTGTCTTCCACCTACCTGAACCGAGATCCGTCCCCTCCCACTTTGAAGACGAGTCTGGTCGGCGGACCGCGCAGAGCAGTCCGCAGTTTCTGGCCCATTTGCATACCTGCAATCAATCAACATTTTTTGTCTGATAAACTATGGTCGTATCAGACACAAATACGTGCTATTCTACGAAAAAGAGTCCTTTTTTGTAGATCAAGATTTTGCATCGAAAATAGGCCAGTTCGGCTGAGTTCGATAAAAATGGAAGCCAAATTTTTCGGGCAATCCAGAAAATTTTACTGCCGTAGGGGTAGCGGATCCATGAAATTCGCTTTTGTAACGTCAACTGTCGTCTCAGATCTGTCTCAAACTGTGTTTGTGTTCTCACTTTGAACTAATTTATGATCCAATAAAAATCAAAACAACCCCCCTTATAATTGATCATAAGTGGTAAGTGGGTTGCAATATTACAAAACTATGAACAATTTTTTTCCACGAAAAGTGTCAATAAACTAACCCTTTCTTGCCCCTCCTTTTCCTGATTCATTATTTTGTACGAATGACTCGACAGGGAGGACGGAGGAATCGGGCTCCGAACCAGTCAAAACTGCGATGCGAGATCGAACTGAAACATTTGATAAAAGGCACATGATCTACAAACAATATAAAAAGATACAATTCAATTCAATCCAATAACCAACACCTACTATAACTATTCTACACATCTATGAACTTTTAAAGCTAACTTAATTCGGTAAATGTGAATATGATCGGAAATACTTGATTAAAACTACCTCGTTATGATATAAATGAAACATATAGTGAAACGTCATCTGGGTTCTATATATTTGCTCAATATCAATAGGCAAACTCTTGAAAATTTTCATTTCGGAGAGTATAGGTAGTCCACACTTATCAGTCAGTGTTGACCGATTCATCTGATCAACAAAGAATCAAATCGACTTACGTGCACTGTTCTCCGCATATAATGAGTCGAACTCTTTTTCCACCAGTTCGAATAAACGAAAAAGACGCGCCCTGAAAACCAGTTCATACAGGAAAACAGAGGACAATCATGAAAATCACTCGTACCGCGTGTGTTATGACTTGTACCACTTATATTTTTGAGTCTTTCAGCGAAGACGAACCAGTAAAGTTACTCTAAACAAAGTAGTTGTGAACATACTCATACGTAAAACACCCCCTCATTTTGATGTTGACTGATGCTCACTTTTTCCCGATTTCGACCCGGGCATGCTCACTTTTTGGGGTAAAGTCACAGATTCTCGGTATAATTTCGGGCTTTTCGATGACATATGCTTACTTTTTGGGGATGCTCATGCTCACTTTTTTCTACCTGATGTGAACCTTTTTTACGTATGAACATACTTGTGTGGGGCTATCTCTGTTGTTTCATCCTGTAGTAATTGAAGTGGAGAGACGTAGGTGTTCTGAATATTATGAACATCCCCATCGGTAGAACTGCGAAGTCGCTTTTCGGATTTGGATCGAGCGGATGACATTGACACTGAAAATGGAGTGAGAAAGATGAATGGTTGAGAAAAATATTAATGCAATCAATGAAAGAAAAAGAACAATGAATGAAGTTTACAAATGAGTAGCTCTTTCGACACTAGATGTAGTGTCGTTACACAGATCTGAGTTACAGTCAATAAAAACTACTATTGAGGAAAATAAGAGAAATGTGGCCTTGTGAAGAGTGTGATGACTGTGATGTGAAGTTGTGAAGCTAACTTTACTTAGGTTCTTTGATACATAATGCTGCTTCAAAACATCAAAAAAGTCCGAACGGTGTATAGATTTGATTTATTTGAAATCCGGTCAACTATTACAACAAGCATAGCAAGAGGCGAAAAAGAAAGAGGCGCGCGCGACGTAGTTCGGTCGCGTACGGAGGAGCGCTTTTGTTCGACCTGTCCTCTTTCTTTTCTTTCTTCCGAATAATTCTACCTCCATATCTCAATTAAGTGTATATAACTAGCAGCTTATAATAATCGAGAACATTTTCTTGCGTTAAAATCGCAATCTTGCTCTAAAGATGAAAACAAGTAACGTAAAATATGGTGCATTCATGTGAATCAGTAGAAGCACTGAAATTTACTATTTTAACATACATCTTTTTGAAGATAATGACTAATGCTGGATTTGTAACGAAACAAAACTATAATAAAACAAACAAATAACGCATTATTAATAATTTATTGAAAAAAATACCGTTAATCGATTAGAAAAACCAGAAAATGTAAACGTGCTCCACCGCACAGCCGCCACATCATACCGATTACGCGACAAATCCCCCCCGCGTCGCGGTCGGACAATTCCCCCCTCTCTCGGACAACTCCCCCCTCAACCTATTTTAGACTAGTTATGGTTATTTTTTGAAGTAAACCTATCTTATTCAAGAAGATATAGTTCATAAAAGCTCTATAAGATGACAAGCATTCGCGTAACTAATGTAGTCATCATTATTAGCCGAAAAATGACATAAAACAGTCATTACCCGAAATCCACTGAATAACGTAAGTTTTTACCCTCAATTTAAAGATAAATGTGAAGTTTTGGCGTCGAAAATCTTCATATACATACTTACTAACAGGATGAGTCGGAATGTAATCAAATTCAAAGCATGTTCGATAAACAGCCAGATTTTTAGAGAAAAATTAGAGGGGGGAGTTGTCCGCGCAGAGGGGGGAATTGTCCGACCGCAACGCGGCGGGGGGGATTTGTCCGTAAACCCATCATACCGTTTACGGACAACTCGTCCCCGCCGCAGCGACAACTCGTCCCCAACTCAAAAATTGCTCAAATCAGCTTGAAACTTACAAATAAAAGTAGTGACTAGGTTGTTATTCATAAAAGAGACTGCACGTAACTTCAGGAATAGAAAACTAATGGAAATCACAACGATAGGCCATATTTTGCTATAATTATCAAAAGTATCTTTAATGTGTTGTTTTCTCTCGAATATATGGTGACAAAACCAATTTTCGGAAAATATCTATAGTTAATTTGTATTCTATAATAAGCATAAAACTTTAGAACAAATAATTTCCCTTCGAAACCGAGTTTTCAGCCAGTTTTGGGATAAAACATTGGGGACGAGTTGTCGCATGTTGAGGGACGAGTTGTCGCACACGCGACGCGCGGGGACGAGTTGTCGCGGAATCACATCATACGGTGTCTATGGTTATTAGTGTGCTGCTCTTTAATCTTCATAATCTATCACCAACAAAGAGAAAATGAAATAAAGTGTGTCTTTCAAACTTCTAACCAACTTGTACATTATGTTTCTGTAACTTTTATCAACAGAAAAATTGGCAAAATACGTGTATTGTAGATAGCAGAGGAATGGCTTGTACTTCTCCATACGCGTTGGTACCATTGATAGACAGAAAGGATTTGGCAGGAAAGTGTATCGACCTGCTGAATGAGGTCAGTGTAAAACACCTGGCTTGAATATTACTGATATTGATGTAGACTGTGTCCTGTATTTCACGTTGCAAAGATGCAAGTTTCGTTGAGAATCTCCGATATGTTCAGTGGTAAGCTGTCCTGTACCGTAAAGCACTGTTTCGGAGTTTGCCGTCACTGAGATTCAGTTTGTATTCAGGAGTGGCCCAGAAGTCATGCAGCCCGCGCCCATTCGCAGGAGAAGTCGATGCGAAGTTCACCCCCGATGTCGCTTCTTCTAATCGATACGGAGACTGACATCCTGATCGGGCATGCCCGAGTCTGCCATCTTCCAAATAGGTTCGTCCCACCTCGGAGAATGCCCTTGTTGGCTTCAGAATTTCTAACGTGCCAGAGAGTTTGCAAACCTTCCCGCAAAGTTATGTGCACTCTTTTCGAGTGCACTTCCGATATCTATTTGTTGACCATATATGTAGAAGTTCCACCTGACTGAATTTCTCTTCATGTTCGAGAGGCTCGATCAGGGCGGGCAGGTCGTTAATACCATTGATAAACGCGACCCGCTGTGTTTGTATTTCGATCCCGCCCCATTTTAGTCCCAATTTGAAAACTGATCTATAGCAGATCAAACTACAACTCACATAGTTCGTTTTAGGGTTGTTAATCGAGTTGAAAATTTCGAGTTTTTCGAGTTTCGAGTTTTTCGAGTTTTCGAAAATTCGAGTTTTTCGAGTTTCGAGTTATTCGAGTTTCCGATATTTCGAGTTTTTCGAGTTTCGAGTTTTTCGAGTTCTGAAAATTTTCGAGTTTTTCGAGTTTCGAGTTTTTCGAGTTCGGGAATTTTTTTTCGAGTTTCGAGTTATTCGAGTTTCCGATATTTCGAGTTTTTCGAGTTTCGAGTTTTTCGAGTTCTGAAAATTTTCGAGTTTTTCGAGTTTCGAGTTGAACTCAGAACTCGAAATTTCGAGTTTTTCGAGTTTTTTTGTTGAAAATTTCGAGTTTCAGACAATTCGAGTTTTTCGAGTTTCGAGTTTTTCGAGTTTTCGAAATTTCGAGTTTTTCGAGTTTTTAGTTTTTCGAGTTCTGAAATTTTCGAGTTTTTCGAGTTTCGAGTTGAACTCGAAACTCGAAATTTCGAGTTTATTTCGAGTTTTTCGAGTTCGAGTTTATTTTTTAACAACCCTAGTTCGTTTCATTCCCACAGAGACCCATTGGCATCGTGCCATGATTTTCGGATGACTATTTCTCAGAGCAGACATAAGTATTCTAAGAATTTTTTCATTTACGTGTTGATAAGGAACGAAACAATCGCTAAAATAAATTTGCAGTTATTTGAAAAACTCCGAAGTGGTGAAAAATAGCCTGGAAAATTCATTGGAATTCTGCCAAGTCTCAGTAGGAATGATGCTCAGAACGATAGGCGCCAATTTTTTTCGATTGGCCAGCTACAAAACCGAGAGAGTGTGCAGGTCAATGAGGCCGCAGACATCTGGGTCTCTCTGACCTGCACACTCTCTCGCTCAGCCAATAAAAAAGTGGCTGGCCAATTGGCTGAGAATTGTCTGAGCCAGGACTATATATTGTCACATTGTATTGTTTGTCTCTCTTTCAGACCAACCTCGTGTTGGGTTGAATCTGTGATAGTGAGAAGGGTGGATCGAGGAAAGGGTCTCGGGAAGATACTCATGACCATGACGGAGACCTTTGTGCAACAATTCGGATTCGACCAGGTAGTTGGTGACTTTCTTTTTAATTTTGTCAAAGAAGGACGATTATGTGGTCCAATCACAACGCTTCAGTCCTTTAAACTGCAATACATTTTTCAATTGCAATTTAAAGGACCGTTGACACGGGATTGGTCCACATAATCGTCCTGCGTTAACTAGAAAACAACCTTGTTAAAGGGGGGCTGCAATGAATTTTCAAATAAATAAACAGCCCCCCTTTAATACAATAGTTTGGTGTGGTCGTTCAGCACGGCTTTCGATGAACGAATGGACAATGACGGGATCAAACTACAAACAGCGGCTCACAGCTAGATGTACAGTATCCAACCGGTCTTTCTTGAGTTTAGCTTACAAGTCTTTCCAGGCCTTTCTCTCCACGGACGACAAGATGGAGTTCTACCGTAGTTGTGGTTACACCGAATGTGCGCCAATCCTACACTCTACTGCCACAACCTCGGTGTTTTCCGTGATGGCGCATGTTGAGGTAAGTTCTTTTAATCTCTACGATACTACAGTGTTCAAAACCGAATAGCCATCTCTTGATTACTAGGTGCCACAACACTGGAAAATATTACAACTCTCAACTCAACATGTTTTATTGCCTGAGTGTAGGGGAAGCAAATTGATGTTCGAAAAGGGCCACATCTGAGTTGTAGTTCTAACTCGTTACAAACCTCAAATGGCAAGTTTTGTCCAAAAAGCAACGGAATCAACCTACAAACACAGCGGATAGTGCTACATTCACTATATACGCTCCCTTACCCTTTGGAAGGTGCCAATCGTATACACGAGTTTCAAAGCGTCCCCCGATCTTCCTCAAATCCATTTTCAATCCGCTTAGCGCGTAAGAGGATGACTGCGACAATCTCGTCTGAGGGATTCATAGAAAATCCTGCGAGAAGAGTGGGATGTGTGTTGGTCTGATCTGCGCTGTTCGTGGTTTAACCGCTCGTATTGAAGTTGTGGTTCACAATCTCTGATGTGTATGCAATTCAAACCACAGTCTAGACATGGCTGTATTCATTAATCTCTCAACTGTCGGATCACATCCTAGTCTCCAGTAAAATACGCTGTTTCTCTGATCCCACATGTTACTGGGACACGAGTCTGGCAAAACTGTGCGCAAAGAGTGAGACGCAGGGTGGCCTCAAGATGTCAGGATATTCCAGCATACATACTAGAAACATCCCTAAACAAAGACATATTTGCGTCAATTTTTCGCGGCTCATCGGCTAAAAAGGGAGAAAGAGATCGATGAGATCAATGAGGCGGCAGATATGAAAGAGTGTGACCTGCACACTCTTTAATCGAGGCGGCTGCAAAAAAGGCTCGGAATTGTTTGAGTAACTCCTAATTGCAGACGGATGTCTCACATCCAATTCCACCGAAGGAGAAAACTGTGACGTCATCGTCGAATGGAATGAGGTCATCATTGGCCCCGCCCCCTCCGCCACCACCTCCTGCTCCTTTGAGCAACAGAGAGAAAAAGAAGGACATCTCTACGATAAATCATCAATACATGCACAAAACGTTCTAGAATACCGTATTTGTCCTGAATTAAAGTCGTTTTTCACAATGAGTTTGTGACTTTATTGTCGATTTTGTTAAAAGGTGACGAAAATTGAATTACTTAAAACAGTTTTGACCTTGTTGCATTGAGAATTTACGAATGTGCAACCTTAAAAAAACGAGAAACCTTGGTCTCTCATCAAAAACGATACCAGATACGGCGCAGGGAGGGGCGCCTATATATAAACAACCAGTTTTCCTGAAAATGTTCCCTCTTGGTTGTTAGTGGTATAGGGTTCGTCAAACCGTTGGGGACAGCGTACGATCAATTTGGTAGTGGGCGGGGTTTGGAGAGCAGCCAGATCGTCTGCGTAACTCTGATCTATCAACTCTCTCGTGTGCTGGCAAGTAATCAAACCTTCTCTAGAAGTTGGCGGCGAGTCGCCGGCGGGTCGCCTGCGATTATTTTCAGGCCGTTGGTTCTGGATAAGATATATGTTAATCAGATACGTATACTTGTAGTTTTTAGGTAGGTGACATGTTTATGCATGAACAATGAAGCCGTTAATCTCATCGTGTCTATTTCTGGCGACGATAAGTATATACAACATTTTTATTCTTTGTAAAATTACCAGTTCCTGTATCTGATCATTATATAGAACGTTCAGTGTGAAGGATCTAAAAATAATCGCAGGCGACCCGCCGGCGACACTCTGCCGACCCCTCCATGTCGCCGGCGAGTCGCCGCCAAATTCTAGAGTTCTGCTGTCTTTCTCGGAAAAATGGCGACTATATGTTGCCGTTGCAATCGAATGAAAGAACAAAGTTCGAACATCTACTCATCAAGAGTCGTTTCCGACGAGTGTGCAAATGGTGGTCGATAGATAAGATAGCACTATAAAACAGCAACCCTTGTTCCCTTCTGTATAGGTCACATTTTATCGGTGTTTCATTGAACGATAAGCAATTGCAAGATCACTAACACATTCCATCCCTTGAATACACAATAAACTACAATAGTTACCACCTATAAAACTATCTGATAAAAATCTGTGGAAAGCGATAAAGGAACACATATTGCAACAATATGACGTGAATGAATAAATCTTGAAATCTTGACGTCTTGAAATAAAACTATTTCTAGGTGCTGCTTATCTCTCTCACTCTGGTAGTATTTTGGAAAATAAGTCGAGGAGAAGTTAGTAAACTACCAGCGGGAACAGAATGGGAGGTTACATCAGGGTTAATCGCCCTTCAGAAAGCAAAGTGTGTTACCAGTCAGAGATTCAACCCCCCCTCCCTCCATTCAGAACAGTTTGGCGAATGGGGTCTATATCTCTACATATATTTTGTTTTACCATATATTATTATAGATCTGAAAACGTTCAGATAGATAGATCAGACCAAACACTAGTAGAGTAGTCCGAATAGCCATTTGAATGCAAGGAATGGGCTCTTTTTGCCGAAATCAAAAAAAAACTCGGCAGGTTTTTATTCAAACTAAACCATGAAGTTTCATATATTCGAATCGTGACGGTTTTCTCGTAGAATGCACGGTCAGATTCAGATGTGTAGATGAGAAGGATGACTGGCAGACACGATTGCTTTGCGCTGGAAAAGTTTTATATTCTAAATGTGTTGCAGCAGCGTGTTGCATCGGGCGACCCAGAGGACAGAAGCAGCTATGGTTCGTCGCGTCGTCGTCAGGCTATAGTTCGTCGTTGGGCTGATGGGATACTCCCATCATTCGCTTCGTTGACAATAGCAACACCTGATGCGACTCCGGTTTAGCTATTTTCTCGAACTGAAATAATCTCTGGTCTCCAATATTTCTCCTCTCATGAAACTCGATACAAAAAAAACATAATGTCGGTCATATCAGTCATATCATTTGCAATCAATCATCGTCTTCGATCTTTTACCCCGCATGCGATTTCTATCGTGTTTGCTTAAGAATAAATGTTTCAGTTTATACACTGACTTTGAGCGTAGTATTTCACAAAGTTAATTCCAGCTTCATCTGAGCTTTTTTATCATTTGCTGGTCATCCCTGTTTTGTCATTATCGTAGTTTTTTCGTCCGCCCTGTTATGACGATATTTCCAGTGTTGAATCAAATCTGTGAATAAATTTGAATGTTACTATTCCTTCGTCTCTCAATCAATAATAAAAGATAGAAAAGTTTGCCATCTTGACCGATTTAGAGCCACAAAATCAAAGGGAAGAGCCCCCGTTTCAAAATTGCTAATTCCGCTCGCCAGCCGCTGGCTTAGCGACCTTTTATAGTGAGTGCCAAATTTATAAATTTCTGTCTCTTGCCGGAATCGAACCTGCGAGCAAAAGATTCGTAGGAGGGCGCTAACCACTGTACCATCGGGCAATATTGGGAATCGAACAAATGTGTGCGTACACAGCGAAAAGTGAGATATACAGTACCCTCTCGCCTTTCCGTTGTCAACGACTATAGTGAGCCCCTGACCGCGGCCCTTGCCGGCGCGCCCTTGCCAGTTGCTTGCTGGCTGCGGCCCGCGCCTGCCTTAGCTACTGAATCAGGTCAGTTCGGCAAATTCCGCAAGAGTAGTATATACAAAGTTGACGCGAGATGATCATTTTACACATTCTCCACTTTTTGACTATTTTAACGCACAAAAACATTAAAAATCTGTTTTAACTTATCGAAAATTGGTCATTTCTGAAGAAAATGATAATTTTGTACTGAACGGTCCTTTGACCATTTTGCCCATCCTCCATTTTTAGCATTTTTATACCGTTTCCAGGCATTCACAAACACAAAACAATGCTCAAATGTTTATTGCAACTCGAAGGCGTTGACAAATCATATCATAAGGTGTGTTACTTGTGGACAGGTGCATTCTTGTCTTCCTTGCGAAAATCTGGACGTTGAACCACGGTAAGATCGGCGGGACCAGAACCAGCGGGAACGTGCATAGCTTTGCCATGTGGCGTATCCAGGGGGACTCCGACAGCGTTTGCGTAGTTGCCCTCGAAGCCTTTGGCGACTACGAATTGGTCACCAACACGGCCTTCCATGATTTTGCGGGCAGGTTTATCAGGCATGGTTGTGCGGAAGTCTGGCGAGACGAGGCTGAAATTTTTATTATTATTATTCTACTCTTTTAACAAAAGAAAAGTGATCTGTTATGAAGACACGAGAGTGAAAGACTGATAAACTTTAAAAAAAAGACAGCGAACGATTATGGCGATGAACTCAGCCGAGTTGTGTGTTGTCTTATCTTTCGCACGCTTTTAAAGCCCCGTTATTGCACCTTATCAGCTAAAACCCCGAGTCACCTTTTATTAATGTCATGGTTTCGATTTATTTACATGCAAGCATGTGATAAGAGGGGAAACAGCAATATGACAGTGGGATATAAAAACATTTGAAAACGGGAAAAATGGTCGGAAATCCACCAACATCATTTGGTCAATAACAATTAGAGTGAAAAAGTAAACCATATGACAATTAGTAAAAAGTGGGGGAACCAACAAATGTGTGAGTTGTGTTTGGTTTGACCTCTATATCAGCAAAAAGTGAACGATACGAATTGATGTGATACTGTAGTAGAAGTATACTGCAAATAGAACAATACCAATGCTGCACAACGGTCCACGAAGCCCGCATAACATTTCAGAAATTGCCGAAGCTTGTGTTTCATGTGTACCATGTCATGCGTGCGTCAGACAACTCACGCAGAGCGCTTCGAGCTCCGCGCGATACAGATAAACGAATCACAAATGGGATTCATTGATTGGGCCAGACTCACAGATGAACAAAAAAACAGTAGAAGTCTTATTCAAATGCATTCACTTAATGTGCTTTTTTGTGGCAGATAACAACATCGGTATTTTGGATTTCTTGCTTAATTTCAAGTACTTGGATCCAGCCCGTACTGTGAAAAACTTAGCACGTTGGCTAGTTTTTGTGGTTGGAGAACTGAATTTCGCGCCAGAACCTCTAGTACGTGAAGGTTTGAACGTGAAAAAGTCTGTTGCACTTAATCCACATTGACCAGTTATGATTTTATGAATCATAATGAGTTCTGTAGTATTTTTTCTAGATTCTAAAGTGACCAAGTTTAGTTTTCTGTTTCTAAATGTAGAGGATTTTACAGGGATTTCACAATACGTATAGCCCCCAAACGGAAGAACAGCTTTCTAGTAAAGTCGTTCTGAACTGATTCAAGTTTCTTAAGAAACCCGCTATCTGAGTTGAACACAGTAGTACCGAATTCAACCATTGGTCGGACATAAGTTTTATACGCTTTTAGCCAAACATTCCTATTCCGAGTTTTCAAAATTTTGAAAAGATTGTATTTTCGATGCTTTGCGGACTTAATGATATGTTCAACATGATCTTTGAATGAAAGATTTTGATTTAGCAAAAACCCGAGATCTCGAACATTTTCATCCACTTTTCTGAGATCGATTCCGTTCATTTCGTAGGTTTGTCGCGAGTTTTTGGTGCGTAAATGCAAGACACTAGTTTTTTCTACTGATAGTGGAAGACCCCAATCTACAGACCATTTACAAATCTTACTAAGGCATTTCTGCAACTACTCATTACTTTTGCCATTACTGAAAGATTTGAACCCTTTCGTATCATCAGCAAAAACTTTGCAGCGTATAACTGGAGATTCAGTCAGAACACTAGGTATTTCAAACGTAAATATGTTGAAAAGAATCGGGTAGAGAGCACTACCTTGTGGAAATCCACTGGTTATCTCACGTGAGCTATAAAAACTCAAATTAACTCTCACGGCAAACGTGCGTTTTCTCAGATTTTCTCTAATTCATGATACAATAGTACTATGGAATTCAAGTTTTTCAAGTTTGTTTAGCAACATTCTGTGTGAAACTCGGTCAAACGCTTTCGAGAAATCGAAATATACTACATCCACAGAATCTTTCTTATTTGAAGAAAGGGTTCATTCATTAATACATTCTTTCATCTGTGTTTCCACAGATTTACCTTTTCTGAAACCGTGTTGGTGAGGAGATGAAGCATTATTCTCGTTCACATGTTTTATCATTACTCGCTTTAATATTTTCTCGAAAAGTCGGGCAAATATTGATGTAATGCTAACTGTTCTGTAGTTACTTGGGTTGGAAAATGGGTTTTTTTGGGTAAAGGAGTTACCAGAGGAAATACAACTTGGATAAATGAAACAAACAATTCAATCGTCGTAATTGTAATTTAATAGTTAAAAAAATATGAAAATTGGCGTACATCGACTAGAAAAACAAGAATGTGAAACGTGCTCCATCGCACAGCCGAACACATTACGGTGTCGATGGTTATTAATGTGCAGCAGCGTATTAATATGAATCATACTGTTCACCTACCTCTTTTAAGAATGTTTTTCGCTAGCAAATAAGTTTAGTTATTTAGTTGCAATGCAACGAATGATTGATGAGCAAGAACAGCATTAAAAATCAGTTTTTTTGTGTTTTACAAAGCTTTCTTAGCATTTTTTTGAACAGGCTTTCATCACAAACATAAAGAAAATAGAAGCAAGTGTGCTGAGCTCCTAACTATACTTGTAAACATTGTGTTCGTGTAGATTTTATCACAAGAAAAGGTTCCTGAAACACGTAGATCCCAACTTCGTATAATCGAATATACGCTGTTCTTTGCTACTACATCGTGCTGGGATACAAGATTCGCGAAATAGTGCGCAAACCGTGAGACGCAGGATGGGATCAAGATGTCAGGATGTTCCAGCATAAGCATACATACCCCACCTGGGTCCGCTCTTTTCATGGAATGTCTGCGCGGTGTGTTACCCCATCCCCCCAGTGTATAGTTTGATCCCATTGATTTTTAGTGGAAATTTGTGAGTTAGGTAGTTAGGTGTATTGAGATCAAACTACAATGGAGATTTGTTCAGACTCTGTAACTCCTCTTTGCAGGCGGATATCTTACAGCCAATTCCTCCGAAGACGAAAACTGTGACGTCATCTTCGAATGGAATGACGTCATCATTGGACCCGCCCCCTCCGCCACCACCTCCTGCGCCTTTGAGCAACAGAGAGAAAAAAAGGACATCTCTACGATAAATCATCAGTACATGCACAAAACGTTCTAGAATACCGTATTTGTCCTGAATTAAAGTCGTTTTTTCACAATGAGTTTGTGACTTTATTGTCGATTTTGTTAAAAGGTGACGAAAATTGAATTACCTAAAACAGTTTTGACCTTGTTGCATTGAGAATTTACGAATGTGCAACCTTAAAAAAACGAGAAACCTTGGTCTCTCATCAAAAACGATACCAGATACGGCGCAGGGAGGGGCGCCTATATATAAACAACCAGTTTTCCTGAAAATGTTCCCTCTTGGTTGTTAGTGGTATAGGGTTCGTCAAACCGTTGGGGACAGCGTACGATCAATTTGGTAGTGGGCGGGGTTTGGAGAGCGGCCAGATCGTCTGCGTAACTCTGATCTATCAACTCTCTCGTGTGCTGGCAAGTAATCAAACCTTCTGCTGTCTTTCTCGCAAAAATGGCGACTATATGTTGCCCCGTTGCAATCGAATGAAAGAACAAAGTTCGAACATCTACTCATCAAGAGTCGTTTCCGACGAGTGTGCAAATGTTTGTCGATAGATAAGATAGCACTATAAAACAGCAACCCTTGCTCCCTTCTGTATAGCTCACATTTTATCGGTGTTTCATTGAACGATAAGCAATTGCAAGATCACTAACACATTCCATCCCTTGAATACACAATAAACTACAATAGTTACCACCTATAAAACTATCTGATAAAAATCTGTGGAAAGCGATAAAGGAACACATATTGCAACAATATGACGTGAATGAATAAATCTTGAAATCTTGACGTCTTGAAATAAAACTATTTCTAGGTGCTGCTTATCTCTCTCACTCTGGTAGTATTTTGGAAAATAAGTCGAGGAGAAGTTAGTAAAGTACCAGCGGGAACAGAATGGGAGGTTACATCAGGGTTAATCGCCCTTCAGAAAGCAAAGTGTGTTACCAGTCAGAGATTCAACCCCCCCTCCCTCCATTCAGAACAGTTTGGCGAATGGGGTCTATATCTCTACATATATTTTGTTTTACCATATATTATTATAGATCTGAAAACGTTCAGATAGATAGATCAGACCAAACACTAGTAGAGTAGTCCGAATAGCCATTTGAATGCAAGGAATGGGCTCTTTTTGCCGAAATCAAAAAAAAAAACTCGGCAGGTTTTTATTCAAACTAAACCATGAAGTTTCATATATTCGAATCGTGACGGTTTTCTCGTAGAATGCACGGTCAGATTCAGATGTGTAGATGAGAAGGATGACTGGCAGTCACGATTGCTTTGTGCTGGAAAAGTTTTATATTCTAAATGTGTTGCAGCAGCGTGTTGCATCGGGCGACCCAGAGGACAGAAGCAGCTATGGTTCGTCGCGTCGTCGTCAGGCTATAGTTCGTCGTTGGGCTGATGGGATACTCCCATCATTCGCTTCGTTGACAATAGCAACACCTGATGCGACTCCGGTTTAGCTATTTTCTCGAACTGAAATAATCTCTGGTCTCCAATATTTCTCCTCTCATGAAACTCGATACAAAAAAAAACATAATGTCGGTCATATCAGTCATATCATTTGCAATCAATCATCGTCTTCGATCTTTTACCCCGCATGAGATTTCTATCGTGGTTACCGAGTTTGCTTAAGAATAAATGTTTCAGTTTATACACTGACTCTGAGCGTAGTATTTCACAAAGTTAATTCCAGCTTCATCTGAGCTTTTTTATCATTTGCTGGTCATCCCTGTTTTGTCATTATCGTAGTTTTTTCGTCCGCCCTGTTATGACGATATTTCCAGTGTTGAATCAAATCTGTGAATAAATTTGAATGTTACTATTCCTTCGTCTCTCAATCAATAATAAAAGATAGAAAAGTTTGCCATCTTGACCGATTTAGAGCCACAAAATCAAAGGGAAGAGCCCCCGTTTCAAAATTGCTAATTCCGCTCGCCAGCCGCTGGCTTAGCGACCTTTTATAGTGAGTGCCAAATTTATAAATTTCTGTCTCTTGCCGGAATCGAACCTGCGAGCAAAAGATTCGTAGGAGGGCGCTAACCACTGTACCATCGGGCAATATTGGGAATCGAACAAATGTGTGCGTACACAGCGAAAAGTGAGATATACAGTACCCTCTCGCCTTTCCGTTGTCAACGACTATAGTGAGCCCCTGACCGCGGCCCTTGCCGGCATGGGCCGGCGCGCCCTTGCCAGTTGCTTGCTGGCTGCGGCCCGCGCCTGCCTTAGCTACTGAATCAGGTCAGTTCGGCAAATTCCGCAAGAGTAGTATATACAAAGTTGACGCGAGATGATCATTTTCCACATTCTCCACTTTTTGACTATTTTAACGCACAAAAACATTAAAAATCTGTTTTAACTTATCGAAAATTGGTCATTTCTGAAGAAAATGATAATTTTGTACTGAACGGTCCTTTGACCATTTTGCCCATCCTCCATTTTTAGCATTTTTATACCGTTTCCAGGCATTCACAAACACAAAACAATGCTCAAATGTTTATTGCAACTCGAAGGCGTTGACAAATCATATCATAAGGTGTGTTACTTGTGGACAGGTGCATTCTTGTCTTCCTTGCGAAAATCTGGACGTTGAACCACGGTAAGATCGGCGGGACCAGAACCAGCGGGAACGTGCATAGCTTTGCCATGTGGCGTATCCAGGGGGACTCCGACAGCGTTTGCGTAGTTGCCCTCGAAGCCTTTGGCGACTACGAATTGGTCACCAACACGGCCTTCCATGATTTTGCGGGCAGGTTTATTAGGCATGGTTATGCGGAAGTCTGGCGAGACGAGGCTGAAATTTTTATTATTATTATTCTACTCTTTTAACAAAAGAAAAGTGATCTGTTATGAAGACACGAGAGTGAAAGACTGATAAACTTTAAAAAAAAGACAGCGAACGATTATGGCGATGAACTCAGCCGAGTTGTGTGTTGTCTTATCTTTCGCACGCTTTTAAAGCCCCGTTATTGCACCTTATCAGCTAAAACCCCGAGTCACCTTTTATTAATGTCATGGTTTCGATTTATTTACATGCAAGCATGTGATAAGAGGGGAAACAGCAATATGACAGTGGGATATAAAAACATTTGAAAACGGGAAAAAGGGTCAGAAATCCACCAACATCATTTGGTCAATAACAATTAGAATGAAAAAGTAAACCATATGACAATACAGATAAACGAATCACAAGTGGGGTTCATTGATTGGGCCAGACTCACAGGATGAACAAAAAACAGTAGAAGTCTTATCTAATTGCATTCACTTAATGTGCTTTTTTGTGGCAGATAACGACAACGGTATTTTGGATTTCTTGCTTAATTTCAAGTACTTGGATCCAGCCCGTACTGTGAAAAACTTAGCACGTTGGCTAGTTTTTGGGGTTGGAGAACTGAATTTCGCGCTAGAACCTCTAGTACGTGAAGGTTTGAACGTGAAAAAGTCTGTTGCACTTAATCCACATTGACCAGTTATGATTTTATGAATCATAATGAGTTCTGTAGTATTTTTTCTAGATTCTAAAGTGACCAAGTTTAGTTTTCTGTTTCTAAATGTAGAGGGATTTTACAGGGATTTCACAATACGTATAGCCACCCAAACGGAAGAACAGCTTTCTAGTAAAGCCGTTCTGAACTGATTCAAGTTTCTTAAGAAACCCGCTATCTGAGTTGAACACAGTAGTACCGAATTCAATCATTGGTCGGACATAAGTTTTATACGCTTTTAGCCAAACATTCCTATTCCGAGTTTTCAAAATTTTGAAAAGAAATCTTACCAAGGCATTTCTGCAACTACTCATTACTTTTGCCATTACTGAAAAATTTGAACCCTTTCGTATCATCAGCAAAAACTTTACAGCGTATAACTGGAGATTCACTCAGAACACAGGTATTTCAAACGTTGTCGCAAGCTTCCTTAAGCAACGAGTCTTCCTCATGTTTTTGCCCTTCACAGCTGTATACAGCTGTTCTGTTTCTTGTATAGTAACACCTGCATCATCCACACCATTTAAGCCGTTCCGCTACTGCTTTGATCGGGGTTCACCCTCAGATTGATTGTGATAACGACAAAATACAACGAATAAATATTATTGACGTGTCCAATTGTTAACACAGTTGAAGAGGTAGTGGTTGCTACATTGGTGCAATCGGCCCGACCCGAATCTTGGTCGTTCCCGCTTGGTTGAGACCAGGGTGAAGCAAAACTCACTCCGTCCACCTCGCCAGGAAGCCGGGTTGCTATTAGAGCTCCCGTACGCGAAGTGCCTCCTCTCCCATAGAGCGAGAGAAGAGAGAAACACCATCTCTATACTACCTGTGGTAATAAACCACGAACGACGAAAGGTAACGACCTCGTCATAGCCAACTTGAACAATGGCACTCATTCTATACCGAACATCGGTCAAGAGTGCGGCGAAAACAGTTACCGCACTGATGACTCACTACTCTGAATACACCAAACCAATCGAATTTCCTCAAACCAATATTGAGGATCTCCAAGAATATTGTCTCCAAATGGAGTCAGTATTGACAACGGCCAAGTCACAAATAGACTCTGAAACCAAAAAACTTCAAGCCCTGTTAGAGGCGATGCAAGATATTTACGCACAGTCGAAGTACAAAAAAGAGATACTTGCGGAAATCCAAGAAATCCAGGCAGAATCATCTTTTCCAGAGGTTCTCGCCACATCAAACGAAACTTTGTTGGCACTGGATACCAGATACAATGAAGTTCAATTCAAACTATCGTATGCCACTAGAATGGCACAAACCGACGCCAAAAGCAGAGAACAAACACGCGCATCTACGCCGTTAGAATCTAACGCGTCGTTTGACAGAACCATCATTCAGATGAAAAACGATATGGCCCAAGTTTTGGCAGGTGAAAATTCAAACACCGACGAACCACACCACGTGCAGACACCGCCTCAAAATACGATACACAAACAACTCACAGGTAGAAGCGTAGAACCACCACAACTATCTTTGCCCAAATTCAGAGGAAACTACGAAGAATTTCAAGAGTTCTGGTCAATCTATGATACTCTTGTACACAAAAGTACTGAGCTCAATGAAATTGAAAAGATGGTACTCTTGAAAGACAGTTTGATTGAAAAAGCTGAAATGGTAATAAAAGGTATTGAGGTGGTACCACAGAACTACGATTGGATGGTGAGAGTCTTGAGAAAGAAATACACGAACAAAACATTGAACCGAGCAACAATCGTCCAAAAATTGATCGAAATGCAAACATCTGGCTCGAAACCGGAAGATTGTAGTGAAACCCTCGATGAAGTTAGAGCGTTAGTCAATCAGATGGTCTCAGCGGGACATGATATTTTGAGTTCAACTGATCCCATGTGGATAGAGACAATCTACAGAAAATTTCCATACACCGTTCAAAAACCTGTTCTCACACAAAATCGCAGCAGACATGCAATCACAGTAGATCAGTTACTGGACGAAATTGATGAAGAAATATCAGCCCAGGTATATCTCGAAAAACGACTGCAGTCTACTCCTCAACAACATGAACTTCCTTGCAACGAAACTCACAACACAACGGAAAATTCGAAATGTTTGTTCTGTGGATTGAGCGACCACCGATTCGAAGATTGTCGTAACGTGTCCTTCCCAGGAGAACGACGCGATATCGTTCGAGAGAAAAAGTTGTGCTGGAAATGCCTCAAGAAAAACCATAGCTCATTCAACTGTAGCGCTGCTGACTGCGCAACATGTGGTCAAAATCATCACAAGGCACTCTGCATGGCTAACATACAAAAGCGGCGAGAGGACCCACTCAGAAGTATGGGCCAACAACAACCTAACTCGCGTAGATTTTCAGTGAACAACAGCACACAACATTTCATACAGCAACATCAGCCTCAATACACGCAAAGAAACTGTCTATCGAATTCAGTGTCTTTCTCTCCATCTCATATTCATCCACATATTGAATTCAGTCATGGGATTCAGAATAAGCAAACTGACTCATCTCAAACAGCAAATCACACGCATATCAACCATAGGCGAGCTAACATGCAGTCGGTTTTGATGACTGCCGAGGGAAGCGTTTACAACCACAGCACTGAAGAATTCCAACGTATGTTATTCTTCTTCGACACCGGAGCCCAAACAAGTCTAATTGAAGAGCAAACATCCCAAATAATGGAGATGCCTGTGTCACAGACGGAAGAGTTGATAATGAATGGAATCGGCGGCGTTACTGAAAAGTTCGTTTCCAAAACTGTTCAAATGAAACTTCGTACCGCGTACGGGCAAGAAAGAAGGATTGAAATACAAACTAAACCGATCATCACATCTGGATTTCCCTCCGTTTTGCTCACGAAGGAAGATACAAAGTTCATGTACAACAACAACATATTCCCATCAAATCAGAATATGCATGGAGAAACATTAATTCCACATGTCCTTGTTGGAATTGACTTGTACAATATCTTCGTTCCTGACTCGCGTACAATCCCCCTCCCATCCGGTCTGAGAGTTGGGAAAGCAATCTTAGGACACTGCATTTACGGATCCGGTGTAGTAGATAAAGATATGCGAGAAGAACATTCGCAAGCGTCAATGCATGTGTTTGGCTTGATGAATACTATTGTGCAAAAGGAAGCGAAAATGATCAGGTCAACTACGAAACTTGAAAAGATCGATGTCGTTGAAGATGAGCATGACTCTATATCTGAGCAGGTTGATAAGTTCATACACCACGCACAATACTCACTGGAAGTAGAGGTGGGAACTGATCAAATCACTGCACGATTGCCGATAATCAAAGATGAGAAAGAGACTCGTGAAGTAGCACGGCTCCGAAAGAACTCTCGAAAAACTCCGGAACGAAAGTACACAAATGACTTGAGCAATTACGAGATCAGTGAAATGGTCGTTGTTGTCACTACACCACCAGCCGATTCTCTTGAAAACACAAGAGATAGAGAAAGTACCACTGTATGTTCGCATGATGACAAGTCTGAAAGATGTTTCCAATCCCAACTTTCACCATTTCATTCAGAAAACCGCCCTGTTGAAGTCAGTCTTGATTTACAACAAACTGAACCACCCAAAAAACACGATCAAAATCCAGAACAACAGACACCAGAAACGAATGCGTGCTCTACTGTCAGGAAAGTTGAACTCAGACTGACAAATGGAACAACAACCAACGTGCAGCGTCAGTCTCATAACACTTTCCACAAGTTTTCCGCGTTGGCGCTTCTAATATTATGGATATTAGTGATCACCACTGCTGCGTGCATTTCCAACGCGAGTGCGCCGTGCACCACTGAGACGTATGAAGTGCCACAAAAAGTCAATAACTTTCTGATGTGCTACGATCAGAGGAACGTGAACTGTTATACGAATCGTACGACGTTCAACTATGAAGTTTATCTCGCCCCTCCCGATGTTTTTCCCCGCTACCGCTGCCCTCCACAACCACCGCCACCGATGCCGCTCTTTCCTTCCTCTTCTGCCCCGTCCCGCCCCACGACACTCGGATCCCGTACCTTCGTTCTCCTCGTGTTCAATGTTTCACTGTTATGTTTTCTACTGTGTCAATATGCCTCGTTCATTCTCAGACCACTACAATAAGCTTGACGTGTTCAACATATTTCACATCACTTATTATCATTTTTCTGCTTCTCTGGGCGGCCGCAGTGTCGCAAGCTTCCTTAAGCAACGAGTCTTCCTCATGTTTTTGCCCTTCACAGCTGTATACAGCTGTTCTGTTTCTTGTATAGTAACACCTGCATCATCCACACCATTTAAGCCGTTCCGCTACTGCTTTGATCGGGGTTCACCCTCAGATTGATTGTGATAACGACGAAATACAACGAATAAATATTATTGACGTGTCCAATTGTTAACACAGTTGAAGAGGTAGTGGTTGCTACAAACGTAAATATGTTGAAAAGAATCGGAGAGAGACAACTACCTTGTGGAACTCCACTGGTTATCTCACGTGAGCTATAAAAACTCAAATTAACTCTCACGGCAAACGTGCGTTTTCTCAGATTTTCTCTAATTCATGATACAATAGTACTATGGAATTCAAGTTTTTCAAGTTTGTTTAGCAACATTCTGTGTGAAACTCGGTCAAACGCTTTCGAGAAATCGAAATATACTACATCCACAGAATCTTTCTTATTTGAAGAAAGGGTTCATTCATTAATACATTCTTTCATCTGTGTTTCCACAGATTTACCTTTTCTGAAACCGTGTTGGTGAGGAGATGAAGCATTATTCTCGTTCACATGTTTTATCATTACTCGCTTTAATATTTTCTCGAAAAGTCGGGCAAATATTGATGTAATGCTAACTGTTCTGTAGTTACTTGGGTTGGAAAATGGGTTTTTTTTGGGTAGAGGAGTTACCAGAGGAAATACAACTTGGATAAATGAAACAAACAATTCAATCGTCGTAATTGTAATTTAATAGTTAAAAAAATATGAAAATTGGCGTACATCGACTAGAAAAACAAGAATGTGAAACGTGCTCCATCGCACAGCCGAACACATTACGGTGTCGATGGTTATTAATGTGCAGCAGCGTATTAATATGAATCATACTGTTCACCTACCTCTTTTAAGAATGTTTTTCGCTAGCAAATAAGTTTAGTTATTTAGTTGCAATGCAACGAATGATTGATGAGCAAGAACAGCAATCGAATATACGCTGTTCTTTGCTACTACATCGTGCTGGGATACAAGATTCGCGAAATAGTGCGCAAACCGTGAGACGCAGGATGGGATCAAGATGTCAGGATGTTCCAGCATAAGCATACATACCCCACCTGGGTCCGCTCTTTTCATGGAATGTCTGCGCGGTGTGTTACCCCATCCCCCCAGTGTATAGTTTGATCCCATTGATTTTTAGTGGAAATTTGTGAGTTAGGTAGTTAGGTGTATTGAGATCAAACTACAATGGAGATTTGTTCAGACTCTGTAACTCCTCTTTGCAGGCGGATATCTTACAGCCAATTCCTCCGAAGACGAAAACTGTGACGTCATCTTCGAATGGAATGACGTCATCATTGGACCCGCCCCCTCCGCCACCACCTCCCGCCCCCTTGAACAACAGGGAGAAAAAGAAGGACATCTCTACGATAAATCATCAGTACATGCACAAAACGTTCTAGAATACCGTATTTGTCCTGAATTAAATACGTGTTTCGACACGGTTGTGATTTTATTGACCATTATATCGCGAAGTTGACGATAATTGAACTGAAGAGAAAGTTTTGAGCTTTTTTCGGATTGAGAATCTTGCCGCAAACCAGAGTTTTGAGCGTCCATGCGCTTCTGCTGCAACCCGTACTAGATACGGCGCAGTGAGGGGCGCGTATATATAAACAACCGCCGGCCTTCCCGTTTACATGCCCTCCTGACACGTTGTTAGTGGTAAATTGCCGCAGCGACCCATCGAGGGTATAAAGTTCGGACAATCACTCATCAACAGTCGTTCCCGACGAGTGTGCAAAAGGTTGTCGACAAGTTTGAAGTTTAGTTTTAACTTTTAGCTATTACATATTTAGAGTATAACAGACTGATTAAAAAGTTTGCGTAGAGAAATGCTGAAATGGATGGGAGAGGGAGGGAACGCAAGAGCAAGAGATAGAGAGAGAGAGAGAGAGAGAGAAAGATAGATAATAATGCAAACATATCCTCGCTCTAAGTGTAGTCACCAAATTGGCGATCATTGACAACACACAACCGTTATTTCACACCTCTCCAAGGTACTGTTCATTTTCATTGTATTTCCAACGTTTGTAAGACAAGCTTCGAGCACACCACATTTATTAAATCAAACTACGTGATTATCATCGTTGATTTCGATTTTAACCAGCTTTCTAAACAAAATACATTCTACAACAACACGACTACATAGGGTACGTGTGACCGTATGCACACGGGCGCACAGCGCAAAGTTTAGCTACCGTAGTAAGATGATCATGAAAGAGAGAGATCTAGTAGGCGTGATTGGCGACGAACAGCGACTGCGAGGCAGCTGCGTCGGCGGTCGGGTCCCCGGAATACTTTCCCACCGAGGCCAGCGAGTTCACTTGGGCACGGTGCAGCAGAACAGCCTGAAATAACAGGGGTAGGGGGCGTGGCCAAAGATGGGTTGTAGTTTGGTGTTGTCCTCATTTTCATCGCGATGATCACCAAGAATCAACACTCGACCTTCTCAGAAACATTTGCGCCGGTTCACTGAGATTGACAATCCACAGAAAAAGCGAGGTAAATAAGACTACAGGTAGTCGGCGTCACTCCGACCTGCGCACTCTCTCATTGCTCCGCCAAATGAAACTTGTCTGAGCAGTTGAGAGTTATAGAGCGTGACTGAATCTGATTTTTTTTCGTTTCCATACTACAGTGACCCAGCGTACCTGAGCATCCTTGATGTTCTCGTCTTTGCCAGCCCACTTGGCGAGACAGGATGCCTGCAGGGCACGACCATAGGAGAAGGTCAGAGCCCACGGCTTGTTGAGGGGAGCCTTGAATAGAATAAATTAAAGTTGTAAACTTTGTATTGCATTATTGTTCAGCTTCGAATGCATATTGAACAACCCTGTCAGTTGTTTTCGGTATTCCGGTTGGTTTACTTTGACAACTACATACAAACTACTTGTTCTATGTGAAAACAAGAATCAGAGGAGAAAGAGAGAGAGCGAGAGAGAGAGAGAGAGTGAGTGAAAGAAAAAGACAGGAGAGGAATGATTACCTGGTTGATGGCGTTGAGGTTCTTGGTGGCCTCCTCCTCACTCTGTCCTCCCGAGAGGAAGACGACTCCGGGCACCGCGGAGGGGACCGCGCGGCGGAGGGCCGTCACCGTGGCCAGACCAATGTCCGCGTTCGAGGGACGCGCACCGGCGAACGACTGGCCTGAAGGCGGCTACGTGTTACAGGTTAAATATCTCCACTCAGTGAACCTCGACGATAGCGTGTAGGTCAGAGAGATTCAGACTGTCTTAGCCTGTTTCCCTGTCTGCATCCCTCACTGACTATGATTTCGCCCTTACAGCAGGCTATGGATTAGAGCGAATGTTTTTGAGTGATTTTCACAGCAATCGTAGGTTTTTATATGAAATGAGAGTAGAAAACCGCTTACACAAAATCTGTATGTTCGAGAATAGCTCTAACTTATCAAAAACAACCTGGAGGTTTATTTGGCACGCGGTAGCCTACCTCGGGATTTGGAGGCAAAACTTGAGTTTTATACCTCTACTTCATTAGATGATAACCATCAGCGTTGTTCTACTTCGATTTCTCTTTTCAATTTATTTTTCACCGTACTTAAAGAGCAGGACGATTGTGTGGACCAATCCCATGTCAACGGTCCTTTAAACTGCAATGGAAAAATGTATTGCAGTTTAAAGGACTGGAGCGTTGGGATTGAACCACATAATCTTCATTCTTTTATTTTACTACATATACTTTTTCAATAGTTGAAATCTTATCGAAACTAACCGGGTGTGACCATATTGGGCTTGAGCAGGGTTCCCTCCAGATAGACATGGTGCTCATTGAGAGCTCTACAATAGAATCATGTTTCAACTATTATATTCGAGTTAGGACCTCAGAGAATGCTGTACTAATCAACTGAGAACTTTTTTTTCAGAATTATAGACCGAAAAAAAACCATGCAGGGTTTTACGACCGTGCACAGTTGGTATATAGATTCCAAGAAGCTATACTCTGTTCCACTAATCGATGTCCTTCTACGGTAACCTGTCAAATATTCAGGAGGCATTCTCTAATGAATAATTATTTATTTTGGTTTCAAACTTCCAGAGTTTGTAGTAGTAAAGATGGAGAATTCACTACCAGAATTTGCAGAGTTTCCAAAAACGTCAATATCGCCAACGTTAACCTGAAAATTTGAGCAGGTTACTGTAGAGGGTTACAAGTGGGTGGAAAAAACTACACGTACAACTTATTTTCGAACATGAGTCTATGGGTGTTTGTGAAGCAAGCCGTTGTTCGCAATTTGATACCGTTGTTTTCGGTCTGAATTCGAGAACATTCAAACTAGAACGAAGATTTAGTCTTGTCCTATAGTCGCCATCTTTCCTAGGGACTCCTACACTACACTTTCGAATTTTCGAATCGTTGTTTTCTAATGAAAACTTTAACTTTATCAAAGGATAATTCGGAAACTTTTTCTCATAGGTGAGCAGATTCGAATGCAGAACTTTTTAAACAATTTTGATCATATTAACGTCACTGAAACAGGCTTGAAGTTTTGTAATCTTACTGTAGGAGTCTCAGTAGGAATGAAAAAGACTATATAACACCATACGGTCAGCAGAAATTAGTAGGCTACAAAAGCGAGATAGCATGGGGTCAATGAGGCCGCAGACAGGCTAACACAGACTACGTTGCACCGATCTGTGCACTCTCTCGACGGGACCGCTACAACAGTGGCAGGGAATTCCCTGAGGGAGAAAGTACCTGTAGCAGTAGGAGAGCACGGTCTCGGTGATCTTCTGGCTGCGAGCCAGGTCGTGTTCTCCGTCAGGGAGAATCTCCGGCTCCACGATGGGAACGAGGCCGTTCTGCTGACAGATGGACGCGTAGCGGGCCAGAACCTGAACATCCAAATACGGTAACTGAGACTGACATGTGCAAGTCATCATTGTCTGTGTGGAATGTATCTTTAGGGCCACGTATTCGAGATAGGAACTTTGTTCATATTTTGGTATGTCTCCGGAACATGTGTATTCGATATTTGTGCTGTTCGAGAGAGTTTTCATCATTGACCTCTGTACACACGACGAAAACTGTGTACTATTACCGGTAGGATTATACACGTGATTAGGTTACACTTCTATGCGCACCATTTTCATATACTTCAACCATTTAAAATTTAATGGCTTCAATTATTTCTCTGTTTTCTTCTCTTTCTCTGATGAGCGAGTGCCACATTCTTTAAATGTAGATAAATAAATTAAATGTATAATATGCGGATTTTGACAATCAACAGTTTACAGGACGAAGCTGCAAATTCCGCGACTTGTTAACCTGATGTCGTCTGCACTACAGGACGGCTTAAATAAAACACTGATGGAGTCGTGAAATCTGCCAATCGCAACATTCCTACACGCCTTGATCACCTAACTAACTATGACAATTTCGGGGACTGGGCCGTGAAAAATCGGGGACCACGCCCCCTTAGAGGGGGGGGGGCAGAAAAAAGGTAATATGGAAGAGGTACTCAAGAGAAACTGATACATACCTTTTTATGTTCGAACAAACGAACTTAATTGCATACTGTGCACATGTTTTAGTCTGTTTTGGCGCGCGCAACGTTAAGTTTAGGTACCCCGGGGTACCTGAAATCATTCCATTCTGCCCTCCTTTAAGTCCCCCGCCCCTCTCATGTTGTCCCGAGGTTTGGCAGTGACCATAAATACGTACCTGAGCCACTTCGACGAGGGCCGTGTGCGAGGGAGTGTTTCCAGAGATCTTGTGCACGCAACGCCATTTGGCGAACTGGGCTCCGTCCTGCAAAAAATAGTACAGTGTGAGTTCTCAGGAAATGATGCCTGGTTGTGTTACAGTATTGCATGGTGGGAATACAAATCGAGTTTTTGCGTTTCGACTTGAAAAATACAGTATTTTTCCGAACCTTTCGGTTCTTGAACAGTTTCGACTAGACGCGATTTCGTAAAATACAGGGCATGTTCGGAGTTGTAGTTTGCGCAGACCGCCTTACGTTCAAATTAAATTGGTTCAATTGTGCATTGTGATCAGCAACCCACTACGTCTTCACTACATAGATATATTCTGTGCAAGTTTCTTCTCGATGATGTTTTCAACTAGGATTGTTTATTGAGTTCAAAACCTCAAGTTTTGTCTCTGCTCAAACTCAAAAGTCAAAGTTTGCAGTTTCTGCAAATTCTGCTCATAGCCATAATTCAATTACACCTTCAAAAAGCGCTGCTAAGGCGAATTGTCCAGAAGTTTCTCTTTTAGTTTTATGGTGGATTTTTCTCATTTTAAATCAATTGTTACTTTTTTATATTCTGCTGTTTGCACCCTCAGCCCTCCGCGTCAACATGTTCTGTTGATTATAGCATTTGACAGTGTAATATCGACTACAGCTTTTTTGCTCGTCAGTGTTCCCTCTGCATATGCCTAACTATGGTGTTTGTCAATTGCACAGTCACGTGAAAGTTAAACACCGCAGAACTCAGAAACTTGCAATGAAAAAGTGCACGATTCCTCATTAGAATACTAACTTTACGTGACTATTTCTTCTAGTACAATAGGAGTTCGAAAACATTAGATGAATAGAGATGTGGTACTATATTCCGTTCCGCTGTGTTTGTAGTTTGATCCCACGTGGTTCACGTGGAAAGCCTATGATCCGTTGGACCGATCAAACTACAAATGAGCTCCCATAAATCAAGACCTTATCATGGAGCTTCAACGATAGATCAAACTTGATCGCTAAAGTGTTGATGATTAGAAATTAAAAAAGCGCACTAAATGAACCTGTGAACATTATAGAAAACGTGAACGTGCAACTGAAACGTAGAAAACTCCTAAAATACGTTTATGTCTCACGTCACTATCATCTTTATTAAGTTTTGGCCTGGGATGCCCGTTTGCCATGTTTTAATGTCCGCAACTGCCTGGCGAGTGCTCATTCAATCAAGGGGAAACTGGGGGATTGGCACGTAGTTCGGGGGATAAGCCCGCGGGGCATTATCCTTCCGGGTAGAAGATCAATACAGAAAACGGGAGAAAAGAATGGAAAAAGAAACAGAGATTGAGAAAGAAAGAGAAGGATTGGAAAAAGAGAAGAGTCTGGAAAAAAGAAGAGAATGGAAAAAAGAAATGACAAAAGATTAAAAAAAAAGAATGAAACAGAGATACGGGCAGAAAAGAAAGCTTGTATTGAATTGTATTGTACTGAAAACTAATGAGAATCAATTGAGAATGATCTAAAACATCACAATTGCTGAAAATGCGACTGAAGTTTGGAATAGAGAAAAGATAGCTATTCGTTTCTTTTCCACACGTTTCAATCATTTTCCATTCATTCACGACAAGTCTCGACATATACACATAGCTGACTGACATAAGACATATAGCTGACTCTCTGTTGCGAACAGACAACTTATCTGACTTCTACATTTTTTGTGTTTTTGGTAATGGTTTCAATAAAATATACAATAAATACCTTTTTGTACTGGGCGCATCTGGCGTTAAGATCATCCAGACCCTGAGTGGTTCCCTCTCCAATGGTACCGGCCAACGGGATCACACCCTTGTCGACCTGCAATGTATTCATTTAAATATCATGTTACATTTGTTCATTCATTTTCAATGCAGTACAAATAGATTTTCCCAAAACATGACCATTGACCACCGACTGTGGTACACGGTTAGTCCATTGCACAGTCACGTGAAACATGTTCAACACAGCAGAACTCACAAATGTGCAATGAGAAAGTGCACGATGCCTCATTAGAATGCTAACTTTACGTGACTATTCAATTTACTTCTAGTATAACAGTATTCGGGTCGCGTATTGTCGCAAGATGGAGTATGAGGCACCATTAACTTCACGAAATTTTCTCAATCTACACAAAAAAGAGGATGAAACAACCTACGGGGCTATACTCAGAGCAAGCGTCGTTGCAAAACAGTAAATTACTGTTTATACAGCGTGGCTGTCATATATACTGAATTTCCCTCCCGTCGTCTGACGTCTCTTCGGGGAACACTATATCTCTAGCTTAGTTGCAATACAGTTTCGACCAAACGCGAATTTGTAATTAACAGAGCGCGTTCCGAGTAGGATAGTCAACACGTATCTCGGCGCAGCCCAATACTACGGAGAGTTCAGGTAGGAATGATTCGGACCATACCTTGATTCCGGGGATGATTCCCTGATCCTGGAGCACCTTGACGAAGGGAGTTCCGTCGTCGGTCTTCTGGTAGAATGTCTCATGGAACATGATCACTCCCGAGATGTGCTTGCCCAGATCGGCATTTCCGGTGAACAGGAGCTGGAAATCAGTATAATCAAGAAATTATAATCATAACTATTACCAACATCATTATAGGAGGTTAATGAAGACCGGAAACGTGAGAAACGTCAGCCAGTTTGCACTTTTTATTGCTCAATGTAATATATTATGATGAGTTTTGCACGTTTCACTCTTTTTTTCCGAATTTTGTTCCAGTTCTTCTTCCTTTTTTATATTTATTGGGTTTTTTTTAAACTGCCACCGACCTGTCGGTACTTTCTTCTGTTCTCTTCGGTGTTTTCCAGTCCAATGGAAGACAGTCGCTTCTCCATCGAGCCGGTCGACTCATCGGCGGCTACAAGTACACACTACAGACTACGAACTAAAAAAATGCTTGACAACGTAGTTTTTGCCGGATTCCCTTTTTCAGTTTTCCAATTTAGATCAATTTGCTATAATAACGACAGTGGGTTTGTTAAAATAACGTATCGCATTGTGGAAGGGAACCAGAACACGGAGTTGTCCACAAGTATATTTTTGCAGTTTCTGGAGTCTCACGTTTGTTCACGCTTCACGTGACAGTTAATTCAGCTAATACGTTACCGAGAATTCCCTTGCCGGGGGAGACGATTGCATTGGCAATGGAGCGGAGTTCGTCCTCTTTCTCCTTGGAGAGGTACTGAGAGTAGGAGGCCATTCTGAAGGAGATTGGATCATTTCAATCGAGAAAGGTGAGAAAAGAGTGAGAGGAGAGAAAGAGAGAGATAGAGAGAGAGAGATAGATAGAGAGAGAGAGAAAGAGAGAGAGAGAGAGAGAGAGAGAGAGAGAGAGAGAGAGAGAGAGAGAGAGAGAGAGAGAGAGAGAGAGAGAGAGAGAGAGAGAGAAAACATCAATGAGGAATAGTATTGGTGAGAAACTGATATGTATACAACCTCATGTATTTACAAATATGAGGGAAAAAAGAACATTGAAGTAATGTGATAAATGGGTGGACTCTGGGTTGCGAAATTTTGACAGCGCACCCTGCAATGATGCAATGGCATACTTGGAAAGCTTATTTTTCGGAATTTTAGTTGTGTTTGTTTTTCAGGAAAGTTCCGCTCTACGAAAGTAATTACAAACGAATTACATCAGGAGTGGTAACAACACGTTTACAGCAGAATAAAAGGAGTTAGTTTGTTTTTTAACTCCCCTGTTACACAGAAACTCCTGAAACACTTAATCTTAGGAGAAAACAATTTTTATGTTTTTTCTGCGACTTTTCAAAATTAGGTGTTTGATTTTTTGAGAAAAATAGAAGATTTGATGTGAGAAGGGATTGAAACCGAGAGGCGAGTAGTCAATTTCTCCTCCCCAAGTCCCCTCAGAATCAATATGAAAAGGGGCGGGGGGAAGTGCTCGCAGAACGAACAGCACGTGAAACTCACACGATGGAAAGGCAATTGTTCCTCCTCTAAAAAAACTTTTCGACCTAAAATATAGACTGTGGACACATGTTGGTTGTAGTTTGATCCCAACACGCGCTATGATTCCTGCATTTTCACCGAAAAGCGACGGAACAAAGCTACAAACACAGCGAGTTACGGCAACACACACCGTATAGACTCGAAGAAAGCAAACTCGGAACGCGCTCTGCTACTTACAAATTCGCGTTTGGTCGAAACTGTATTGCAACAAATCTAGAGATACAGTGTGCTCCGAAGAGACTTCAGACGACGAGAGGGAAAATCAATATATATGACAGCCATAATTTACTGTTTTGCAACGACGCTTGTTCTGTTCTGAGAGCCCCATAAGGATGCAAGGGCAGTTGTTCCTACTTCCAAAAACGTTTGCAACGTTAAATAGAGGCTGTGGTCAGATCTGAGTTGTAGTTTGATCCCGTTACGCCCTCATTCAAGAGTTTTGACCGAACACAGCGGGATAGCGCTTCATAGATCGTATGCTTTGCATAGAGCGAACGCCGCTTTCTCTCGTATCTCTCATTCTCAGAAACATTCGCGCCAATTTTCTGCGATTAGCAAACTACCAATCGAGAGGGCATGGAGATCAATGAGCCCGCAGAGAGTCTGAGACGGTCTGCGTCTCTCTGACCTGCACACTTTCTCGAGGATACTACAAAATGGGCTTGCGTTTCACTAAAAATCTGCCAGGGAAACAAGCCATAATTATCACCTACAAACCTTCATTCTGACAGGGGCTCCTACAGTATGGAATTATACTCAAATGAAAAACCTGCAAGATTTACAGAAACATGAACATGCCGAAAAACATAATATTCCTTTTGAATATTGTACTGTACGAGTTCAGTAGGAACGACAACACTTATATCGGATGATCTGAAAAATGAAATTTTGTGGACAGCAGAGCCAAATAAGAACATTCATTTGAATAACATATATCTAACGAGAATAAACATAGATGGAATATTGTCATTTCTACACCGGAAAACTACAGTACCACGTTAGGGGGAATGTGTTCTCGACTTAAAGAAGGACGATTATGTGGTCCAATCGCAACCGTTCAGTCCTTTAAACTGCAATACATTTTTCAATTGCAGTTTAAAGGACCGTTGACACGAGATTGGTCCACATAATCGTCCTTCTTGAAGGAAGGGGAAGGCAAGCATGTACAGGATATAGGTGAAGATGGACATAGAAATGTGGTAAACAAGAAATGAAAATAAACATAAATGTATAAAACTGTTCAAGAACAAACAGTAGGATTCACATTAATAGCGGAACTAGACAAACTCCTAACTAAAAAATGTTTGGAAACACAATAATCTATTATGTTCAATACTCTCTCTCCATTGAGACGGTAGTTCGATATTTTGTATGTACATAGTGTGAGATAACTCGGTTAGTCAAAATCATTCCTACGTGGACTCCTACAGTATGCAGTGAACATTTTTCAACCTCATCTTCAAACTATGAATGTTTTTGATAGGAAACTGATATATGGGAAAATTATGAACTCAAATATATTACAAAACTAAGTACGGCTTTTGAATAAAACTTTCCCACAAATACTGTAAAAGTCCACGTTTCACGTGTGAATGACAAGAATATAATTATGTTTTTTTTAATGAAAAATGAGAGAACGACGAATTCATCTGAACGTTGGACAACTAATCAACCCACTACTGCTATCTTGGAAGTTGGGTCATGTTTGTAGGTAAGTTCTATATATCTAACCGGGTTTTTTGGAATCATACTTTTTTGGTAGCCCTTTTAAGTTACTTGATCAGGTAACCTTTGGTTACCTGAAAACCCGGTTACTTATAGACTTGGTATGTTTTCTATTCCTTCTCTCTTTCCCTCTCCTTCTCCATCCTCTCCTGTAACGTGTGCCATTGGACCACCGGCCGTCGTGACGTCATCATCTCCGCCCATTGTTCGATGCAGCCGTGCGGCACCTAGAATAAACTTTTTACATTGTATCCATTTAAAATTCATTTTTATACATATTCAATGAACATGGTACACATATTTAGTTGATAAGAACTGTTAAAATCGACTTTTTCAGCGTTCAGGTTGTTTAGATTCGGGAAATAAGTGTAGCTACAGGCCGAATCTTCACTCTCATTCGAATTCAAGCCTGCCCGACTTCGATATTCCAGGTTGCAATAGCATATCATTCAAATATCATGCGATTTTTTTCTATTGACGCGGATTTGTAGTACTCACCTGTGGAAGATTGAGTGCCCGTGATGCCAAGGTGACCTGCAATCAAAAATTAATAATTCCTTATGTCGTTTTGTGGAGTTTCATACAAGTGTACCAGTGGTTTCTAAGTGCACAAACACGTGTGAATGATGGCCACATCATTTACGGTACTGAATAGAAGTCAAATTCTCACATGCTCAAGTGGACCTGACATCGAAACTTTTAGGTAAACGTGAATAACAAGACCATAAGAAAATCGCAGTTTTCACAAAAATGTTCACGAAAACAGGAAATCAAATTTTTCTCCCACCTCTCCAATGAAGTCGTTTTTACTCATTTTATCATAATCCCACACGGACACCAAAATATGGACCTTCTGAAATAGAATAGTGAATAGATCATTCATCTAAAAAAGAATACGATATTTGTATTTCATTCCAACAATTCACTTTCCAGATTGCCATATGTGACACTTTTTTCTAAGTTGTAAGACGGCAGTAATAACTCATCGTAAGCGTGGTGAGAGATCACCCTGTGACCAGCATCTTCTCATGAAAAAAATAACATATAGTCGTCGCCAACGAGAACGCGGGAGGATACTGTATATCTCACTTTCCGCTGTGTACGCACACATGATCTCGATTTCAAAGCTTGCCGGTTACCTACTTAAATGGCGCAGTGGTTAGCGCCACGCTATGAATGTTTTGCTCGCAGGTTCGATTCCGGCGAGAAAATAGAATTAAATATTCTCGTACCTCCATCATATTTGGCTCAATCTTGAACTGAAAGCTCTCGTTGTAGTATGGATTCAATGTTTTGTACTTTCGTGAAGTCTTCTTTTTACTTAACAGCTTCCTTCCTTGGTAGAGGTAGATCTTCACGTATGGGTCTGAAGCAGAACAGACTTATGAACAAGGTTATATGGGAGTGACTAAATATATGTTGTACTTTGAGTCTGATCTCAGAACACGCCGGTATTTATGAGTTTAACTGAAAAGGAACCAGATCGAACTACAAATATTACGAATCGCGCAAAGCTACAGCGTATGCGTTTGTTTTGAAAACATCGAACCTTGTAGTAGTTGACACCTTAGAAACCTCGTGATTGCACTCTTGCCTATCACAAAGAAATATTAAGATATAAACTCTCAGGTCCCAACTTCCGTATCTTTTCTCTTACACCCGGCCAAGTCTCGAGAAATAGTGCGGCAGACGAGAGACACAGAGTGTGATCAAAGTGCCGAAGTATTCCAGCATACGAACTCAATACACATTTTAGTCACATATGCTTGCATAGTCTATGTAGCCAACAACCTGAGGCCGTATGCATGAAACATCCCGGGCCGGGTTGGGATGCTATCCCGAGCTGAATTGGCCGGGAAATAGCTCGGGATAGCATCCCAACCCGACCCGGGATGTTTCATGCATACGGCCTCTGGTCAGAGTACATGTGCTACAACTACAACATCCAGGCTCTGTCATCCCATCCTGCGTCTCTCTCTTTGACCACTATATCACCGCACCCGTATTCCGGTGGCATGGGAGAGCAGAGAAAAAGTGTATGTTGAAGGAGACGCAGGCTGGTTTGGAAACCCGAGGTATTTATGAGTACGGCCTCAGGTGGAGGAGACACAAACTCACTTATGCTCCTTTTTTATATTTCCCTCAACAGCCCCTAACGTCCTATAAACTGCGCGCACTATAAGCTGGGATATTCTCAAAATGATCTCACAGGGAAGATTGTAGGATGAGATTAAGAAAAATTGCGATTAATTCGTCTGAGCTCTACATGAAATATCACATACGTACAGATTACGAACGAAACCATTGTTCGAACTATTTGTTATGGTAGGGTATCCCTAATATAAGCACTACAGCTCTTGAGAGCAATCTAACAGTTTGTTCAAATAAGTAGCTTGAAAGTTGAGTGAAGGAGCATTTTTATTCTGCTCTTTTCAGAATAACGAAAAAGTGGTGAGAATAAGAACCTCCGTGTGAGTTGGCTCTTGTTTGGACATTTCGTACCCTACCCCTTAACCACTGCTCGAAAACTTATCAATATGTTTTTGTTTACAAAGTACTGGTTACTTGCCAGTCTGGTTTTGTGAAATAACCAACCAGAGGTCCCGCCCAGATCCATCTTTTTCAAGTTTCGGGCTTCCATTATGGTCAGGGTTACGGTACCAGTCGCCGGCCGATATCGCGTTGAGAAACAAATGTCGCCCAGCCGCGATTCTCTCTGAAACAAGACTTCATGAGTTGTTCAGTCTTAGTAATTCGCATGTATCTCGTGTGCTCATCTCATGAGATATCCCGTGAGAATTGCTCAGGAAGAACAGCTTCCACATCCTACTTTCGCCAATAAAACATCTTGCCACCTCGTGTTTGGTTCAAATATAAAAACCAAGAATAGTTATAAATGGTTTACGTGCTCCTCGCCACTACAAACTTTTGTGCGTCTCGTGAGCATTACACCTTCTCATGAGATGATCTCGTGAGATTTACGATAGATTCTCAAGTTTTCCCGGAGTCCCTAAACTGCCATTCATTCAGCCATTTTCTGGTTCCCCCATCTCAATCATCATCCAAATTTAGGAAGATGACGTTTTTGGGCGCCCCAAGAAAATAATTGAATTTTCCGCCAACATATATCCGGCTGAGCTGCTGCTTCTTGCTGATTTGATTCGGAAATTAATCAGGCAAAAGAGGCAATGATCGGCGAGAGAGTACACGTAACAGAGAGACGGAGGTGGTTAGACGGTAAACATTCTATTGCCAGTTAATGGGTACATTCGATCGGAAGTTGGTATAGAAAATATCCTACTTTTATCAGAATATGTTGCGACAAGCTATTTTTATGGAGAGACTTTATCCAGTAAAGGGAAATCCAAAAGGTGCAACTCGGTCTAACTTACATGACCAGGTTAACTTTTATAGTCATTGCCAACGGAAACCCGGCAGTGTACTGTATATCTCACTTTCCGCTGTGTACGCACAAATGTCTTCGATTGCAAAGCCTCCAGTTATGTACGCTAACAGCGCAGTGGTTATCGCACTGCTACGAAACTTTTGCTCGTAGGTTCGATGCCGATGAGAGACAGAAATCAATAGATTTCGCACCCACTTTACATGTAGTTTCAGTAGTAAATGAAGTTGTTGGGCGAGCTCTTGCTATTATGTCTTCACACATTCATTTTCAGAAGATCATTTGTCACACTACAGGAAGGCTGTTACAACGTCAGCTTTGGACTAGCTCAGCTATTCCATTCTATAACTCCACACATCAATTTTCGATTATCATTTGTTACATTACGAACTTATTAACTTTTTTAGCAAATTGATGATCTTAAGAAATTGTTTAAAGGACAATGCGTCGGGATCAGTCCACATAGTCGTTCTTCTTTAACATGCGAGTGACCTACATCATCGTCGTTCTCCGGTTTGCACAGCCGGCTGGTCATGTCGCAGGTGGTGCCGAAGTCGACGGAGTCCAGCGGAATCGACAGCTGACCCATCTTGTCGTCCTTCGACAGACGGTCGTAGTCGAACACCACCAGCAACAACGTCTTCGACTGAAGCTCGTTGAACGGAATCTGGAATCAGTCAATAATAGTAGTAATATTTATCAATAATGGCAAATATATATAAATTTTATTGATTACAACGATTGTACACATTTCTAACTCTAAACGTCCACTCTCGGATTTAGTGTTAGACGGATCGTTTCACCAAACATAAGTATTAGAAAACCCACAGAAAACAGAAATGTTTCGTTGTAGACAGGGTTCAGCGTGTTCCGTATGATTTTCGTCTCATATTTCTGTTTCCGTTCCGGCAGGATGGACAGTTTCACATAGGGGTCGGACATGCCGTTTCTGTCCATGGCGGGAAGACCTTTCGCTTCGACAATTGTCACCGAAAGCTGAAATATTGGGAGTGAACAGAACGCAGTGTAGTTTGATCTCGATGCATGTTGTAGTCCTCGCCATTCCCACTGAGACCTCGGCAGCGTGCCAACAAAATTTGTAGACGGCTTTTCCCCGTGTTAATCGTATCCAAAACACTAAAAAACTTTTTCTACGCGGAAAATAACCTTTTGTCACAATAGGTATAAGTAGACATTATTCTCATGAAACCTGTTAATTCTATGAAATACATTCATTCGAAGTTTCATTGGCACGCTGCCAAGTCTCAGTGGGAATGAAACGAACTATATTATGTACGAATTGCGAGAGAGATGCAATGGGATCGAACCACCGACATAGCGAACCACATCAGATTTCCGAAACGTATCAGGTATTGATTGCTTATACTAGAAGTAAATTGAATAGTCACGTAAAGTTAGCATTCCAATGAGGAATAGAGCACTTTATATCTGCACGTTTCTGCGTTCTGCTGTGTTCAACATGTTTTACGTGAATGTGTGATTCACTAACAGTATACTGTGATCACTATACAACCCCACCCTCTTCTATCCTATGAAAACACCAGTGTTCAAACAATAGACATAATAAATCAGTGTTTGCTGATTGTACTTTCACAATGTATCTATAATTACGACATTACAATGTATCTATAATTAACATCAAACATATTTGTCGTTCAAAGCTTGAATCGATGAAAAAATGGCGCTCACTTTGTCACTATGTATGACGCTACTTTTCGAGTTTTCTGCTTACAAAAACTTTCTCACTACATAGTTTTTCATAGTTCTACTGCGATGAATTTATTATCATTTCTCATTCATTCATGTTGTGATGTGGCGAACCCATATATTATCGTCCCCTCCCTTGATGAGCAGACACAACATTGAATTAGGCTAACAAATGTGAACAATATATCTTGTTTTTTAGAGAGGAGAGAGTTTTTTTTCCAAAGTACGTATGCTAGCACATCCCGGAATATTCATCCCATCCTGCGTCACTAGCCTCGCGCACTGTTATACTGTTAGTCAATTGCATAATTACGTGAAACATGGTAAACACAGCAGAATTCGGAAACGTGCAATAACAAAGTGCACGATTACTCATTAGAATGCTGATTTCACGTGACTATTCATTAGCTTTCTAGTATAGAGACCTTTGTATCTAGGTGGGTTGTGAGAGCAGAGAAATAGCGTATGTTGGAGGAGACGCAGATTGGGGTGAGAGGTCGAGATGTTCAAGAATACGGTCTCAAGATCTCTTCCTTCTATTTTACTATGGTATAGTAGATGTATAATTGTAAATTATATCAGTTGCCGCAGTAATATCTCATGAGATTGGCTCATGGGGAGACGTGAGTGAACGCAGTGAAATTCTTGGCAGATCGAAAATTCATTCATAGGATTGTTTAGGAGGAACTTGCAGGTCCCCGCAACATATTTGGTGTGATATATCACAGTGTGCGGAAGTTACTACAGCGTCTCAGTCTAGTTCCCGTGAACGTTTCAAATGTTGAGGTCAACTTTCAAAATTAGATTAATTTTCCAATTTTTGCTGTGACTTTGTGCCCCAGTCCCGGGAATTTGATTGTTTCATTTTCTACACAAAAGATCGATGAAGTGATGTTCTCATTAGTATTCAGAATTAAACAAATGTAAACCGTGTGAATATTTCGTATTGTTTGGAAACATTTAAAAGTGCTTGTCAATGCTGAAAATGAAATGTGAAAACAATTCTTCTATGTTTAGATCATTATAGAGCCACAGACAAAGTTATAATCAATTTGTAGAATCGTGTGTCAACCAAAACACTTACTTTGCTGAGCGAGAAATCGTAATCGAGGCGGAAATAAATGTCTCCGTAGTTCACTTTTTCCTCAACGACCTCAGCCTGAAAGAGATATCATGAGTAAGCTCCATGAAGATGTTACGTGCATGGCGAATTATCAGGCAGCGTAGCAACCCCTCAAAAATCTCATGAGGTACCTCATGAGCTGTTAGCACGAGCTTCTCAAGAGATTCGATTGATTGCTATGCTACAACATAGACAGTTCACGAGTAGCTCATGAGGTATCTCATAAGAAGCTCATGTGAGCTTCTCATGAGGCTGGAGGAATTGCTACGCCGCCAAGCACCGCAACAACGTGTCGAATAAAGTTGGTTTGGCCAATATCGCGTAACAGTTTGAACAGGTCCTATCATTTTTCACATAGTTTGGTAACCCGTTAACCTGCGTGAGCCCTAGTCACTGGTCCAGTACTTACACGCTCCATCCCGTTGGTAAAAGTAGATTTCAGTAAACCTTATTGGGGGTGCCAAATTTATAAACTTCTGTCTCGCGCGCTAACTACTGAGGTATTAAAGCACACAACTGTCAAATTTTGAAATCTAAGACTGTGTGCGTACACAGTGGAAAGTGAGCTGTGAAAACGCTGGCAGCTTAAAATACCGGAGAAGATGCAGGCTTAAATACTGGTGTCGAATTAGCCTGCATCTCCTTATGAATTTCAAAAAGTTCAGGCGACATCTGGCTGACCCCGGTATTTTGAGTTGCAAAATTGGCGAGTCCGGTATTTTAAGTTGCAACGGGTTTCCAGAGAGATATACAGTACCCCCGTTTTTCCGTTCGCGACGACTATAGCATTAGTAATATCAGAAAAACGTAGATCGCAACATCACTTAACGTGACAATAACATTTACCCCTGATGAAGTTGCTATTCAAGATCCTTCACTTGCAGAAGGTGCAGAACAGAAATAACTTTCCGTGAGTTTTAGTTGTTAGCTCGTGTTGTTCAGCCATTACTTCAATGGGTCTGTCTGTCCTTCACTCAATATTCATTAGCCCAATGCAGTCCCACTATTAGATTATTATTAATAGGGTAGAGGAGAAGAAACAGGAAAAAAGCAGCAAAATAGGAAAGAGGAGAACAGCAATTGACAGTTTTCCATAAGTACGGAATTGTCCCTCTAGAAATTCACGTTTTTATTGCGCTAGTTTGTGAAATATTGCGGAAAGTCACGTGTTGAATGGCGAATAAACTATTAAATTCTGTTCAATTCCGAAAATTTCATTTTTCACGAGGTACACCTACTTTCACTTAAGAACAATAAGAATGATAACAAGAATATTCATTGAATTGTGATTCAATAAATATTCTTTACTTTACGAGGTACGAGGTACGTGGGATATTCTTATGAACTATCTGGAGAGATGTGAATAATAAAAGTGTCTCACGTAATTATGTGGCAACTTACACGTGGGAAACAGAACATCAAGGTATCTAATGATATTTGTAGTTCTAGACAAAATACAAGCTATTCTGTCCGAAAATACATGTTTTCTTCCACCAATGAAACCAATGATGCCATTTTCGTTTGTTTCTCGAACAGAAGACACAACATGTGCGTCCCCCGCGTCAAGATACAGCATTTTCCAGACAAAAGAACGACTGGTGTAGATGCTTCAAGTAAACTTTGGCAGCCTGCCAACGAAGTCTTGGATGGTTTTCGGGGAAAACGTGAGTTTTTAAAACAAACCTAGGTTTGTTACAGGCTGTGTATCAAACTTTATATAAAAGTATGGTGCAAAGAGCCGAAAAGTGCGAAATCCACAAGACAAAACCGAAAGAGCGTGAGATCGCAGAGTGTCCGGTACTGTCTGTGTCTCATCGATATTCGTTTTCTTTCATATTTGAATATGGCTGATCTCGTACAATTGGTGACAATGTTTCTAAGAATGAATAGACTGTATTCGTACCTGTGGTTGTACAGAGATGGTCTGGGCGGAGAAGGGGGGTAGACCGCCGGGACTAACCGTCTTCGTAGCAATCTGGTGGCCATTTTGATACTGAAAATAGATGTTCTGTTATTTTCTCGTCTTAACATAGATGTTATGTACTTGTCATTCGTACGTGTACTCTGGTACTTTGTAGTTGATGTTTTCAGTCGGTTATCCAAATAATAAACGCGAACTTCCTACCGTTAGCATACAGGTGTGCGCGAAATCTAACCTACGTAGTAATCGTGCCAAGTTAGTAAAGTGGTGTTGCTTGTGTTTACTGTTTGTTTACTATTTGTTTACAAGTCATGAAGGTGATGAATTAGGATTGAGATTTTTCAACTAGAGTCGAGTCCCTTTGGTGGATTGAACGCGGACTGATTTTCAATGCCTGGCAATTGATGTTAGCTCTTCGTGATATTGTGATTCATTCTCACAGCTATCAATGGTTAATATATGCTGTTGTTATTGCGAATCTCCTGTTTGTGTTATTCAAAATGTCATAAATACAAATGATGTAGAATGTATATTAGTATATACTACACAACACACCTAGAATTTACAATTACCAACGAATAGAGTGGTTCAGGAATAAGTGGCCTGAGATGGCTCCTTTTCTACCAACCTCCCGCACAAGTCACAAACTATCACACAGTTATAGTCTCCAAGTTGAAGCATGAGTTCAAGTATAATGGTACGGCACGTGAAACTGGTTGAGTAAACTATACTAAAGTCAATTTACTTTGCTCTACTATTCGCGCATAGTTTTTAAATACGTTTCCTGGGTAACTTGAGATCGTGTTCAGCATATTTTGCAAATTTGTCGCAATGTCCCTCAGTGTCATATTTCAAGAGCGTAGAATTCAATAAGCAATGTAAACAAATTTCTATCGAAGATGACTTATTAAGGTTAGGTTTTGCTTGCTTTTTGTTTGTTCTTATTTTTCGGTTCTCTCGAGTAGTATGAGTACAGTGGATATTGGCTGTGATTAAACTTGAGTTGTAGTCAGTTGAAGAAACACAGCAGAAGTTTCAGTTAGATCAAGCTACACCAGCACCATAACACAGATGTGCAAATGTGGTACGTCTTACATCTACATCAGGTAAACGTTTCGTCAGTTACACAGTCACGTGAAACATGTCAAAAACAGCAGAACTCAGGAACGTGCAATTACAAGGTGCACGATACCTCATTCGAATGATATCTTTACGTGACTGTTCAATTGACCTGTAGCTGTAGTTTGCAGAATTATGCTTTGCTTATTTGTCATTTTCAGAATACGGCTTCATTTGTAGCCCATTTACCCTGTCATGGCTGAATACCTCCAAAAGGCAAGAGCTTAATGTCGAGAAGGATTAGAGAAATCCCCTGATCCTAGAGATTATTCCCTCTCTCAGCTGAGCAAAATGGCATCAGGAGACAAACGTAAATTGAAAACCAATCCAGATACCTGACATTGAATGGGGTTTCACAGAATGAAAAAGGAATGCGAACGCCCCAAGGCTTGGCAAAAACTAAATTTCTCGTATCGGAGGGGTTGGATTTGTGAGCCAGTACCTTTTATTCAGATAACTTGTGAGGTGAAATTTGTGAAATACATCAGGAAATAGAAAACATGCATCGGTGAGGCACATTTTCGACGTCAAACGTTTTATACACGTTTAACGTGACCATTAAATTTACTTCTAGCCTTCTTTCCATTCGCAATTTTCTCGTATGTCTCTTAAAATCTGTGAAATTGCAATTCTACGACACTAGACAGTTGATGGACGATTAATCAAAGCCACCAAGCCATTCAGATTAGTCTGCGTCTACGCGGAACACATGCTATTTCACAAAACTCTAACCAAAAAGAGCCCCACTCGAAAACAACTGAAGATTCAGAGATATCAGGCATCGTAGAGAAGTGATAAAAAATTAGATGAATTGGCAAATGAAACTCAGAGACGAGAAAACTAGTAGATTAGTTTTTTTTTTAGGAAATTCGCTTGGTTTTGTGATATTTGCAGAACTGTGTGACAAGGTTATGAAAAAATGGGGAAATCTATCAGTTATACTGACAAAAGTAGCGAATATAACCTTTTTCTCAATAGTTCCTGCTCATCTTACTGCTATCCCTATCTATAATTAGTATAATAGTGAACGTTTGCCACATTGCGTGGGAATTGTACTAATGTACCTCCCTATAGTACTATTTCTTTATTACCCCCTCTGAATAAGGAATCCCGAACAATCGCAGAAAGAGACTTATCACCGGGGTGACCGAAGCTGTGTTGTATAATAGTTTGCTCTTCAATGCAAGAAACCTCTCAAATTTCCTCCAAAACGCATCAACTTATCTTCATTTTTTTCATCTGGTTCACAATATTTAACTTGGAAGTTAAGGACGTTGTCGTAGGTCACGTTTTTCTGTTAGTTTGCGGCAAAGTTCTACTTTTCCACCATGAAGTATGTCTCGTGGTAAAATCTTGGGAGACTCTTGGTTCAAGGCAATTTCAATTCATACTTAACTAGAATGACCTCCGCCAAATGAGACATTCACCCCAAAAACAAGCCAACTTGCCCTCTATCGTCGAAACAGACTTGTTTTCAACGATAAAACCTACCTATAGAGAATCAAGAGATAGGATTTGTAATATTATCAGGGTAGTTTGGACCCACAACAATAATGTACCGAGATCAAAGTACAGACACAGCAGAACAGAACATGGCCTATCGAGCTGGGCTAATCTTTCGTGGAACGGGTCGTCTACCAAGTTACCAAGATGTTGTCATTCTACCCTTTTCAAAAATTGGGATCAGATCCGACTCGAAAATGAATATTTTTGTTGAAACTAAGAAGACTCGGCCACCCCTTCATCAGAAAGGCAGGGGGGGGGGGGGGGGGGGGGGAGAACACCACCTCTGCGTTTGAACCGAAATAATCTCAGAATAGATTGCATAACATGATTTGGGCGGTATTAAAAAGGCAATTAAATTAATCAGCCGTGCGTAATAGAGCAAAGTGGGTTGTGGAGGGAGTAATGTGGAACTTACGTTCTTTTGAAATTCTTTTCAATTGTTTTGTATCGGAATGTTAATGGAAAATGACGTCAGTAAACAGGGGAAATCAAATTTCTCACAGACGAATAATTTATCCTGCAATAGACATAAGATAATTGGATTCTGTTGTGGATAGCAGGTTAAGTTGATTGGTTAACTGGAGAAACGTCTCGAAAATGTGATTCTTGGAATCGCTACGTGAACTATGTTGAACACATCACAATTCTAAACCATTCTATGAAAGACATCAAAGCTTGTGAACGTGTTGAGGCGTGATATGTTGTTAGCGGAGCATAAATATGCTCTTCATTCTTTCTTTCTATCGGTCTCTCTTCTTCTCGTTCTCTCTTTCTATTTCTCCCTCTTCCTCTCTCTCTCCCCTCTCGTTCTTTCTTTCTATCTCTCTCTTTTTCCCTCTCTCTTGCTCTTCCTCAATCCTTCTCTCTCCTGACATTTCCAGTTGTCAAACACCTTCTAATTACATCTGAGCGCAGCGGATGAAATAGAGAAGCTCATGGAAGTCAGAAGAGCCCTCATTCCACTAACCAAAAAGATGGAGAACAAAAGTATATATAAAAAACAGTCATTTGTTATAGTTCTTTTAATGAAGTATCATTTATTATGGGAACTAACCGGCTAAGGGTTTTTAAAAAAAGCAGACAGTGAAAAAATGAGATATTACATATGCAACATTGTACATAATTTCACAGCTTTTCATATGTGTGTCCATCTCGCATCACTTAAACATCCATCAGGAGTTCCGGGTCGATTAGTAACCCGTGGTAATGTATTTGCCCTTAGGGACTTATTGTTCTCAATACCGCTTCTTCTCATATAATCAGCAGAATGAAAAAACGAATAGGTCAACTTTTTCATTCCAAATGAGAGGATACAATTGATCTCCCCTCCATCCCCCGCCAGCCCACTAAGTACTAATTAAAAAATCGGTTTTTACGCTTCAATCATCTAATTACTAGACGGAAAAGAGAAAAACATTGAAAATGTTGGAAGAAAATGGGCAAAGAGCACAATTGAATATTCAATTCGTTCACTTGCCGGAACAATAGAGATGTTATTTTCGAGGTTCGTGAAGCATGAAGTCAGATCAATGCATCTTTAAAGTACTTAGAAACCTCGTAAGATTGTTTGTACTCGGGTAGGAAGTAGCAAGGTTAATATGGTTAGTCGGGCATTTACACTTAGACTTTAAAGACTGTTTCGATATAATCACAAAATGTGATTTTACCAAAAGAAACTTTGAGCATTACTAAACAACGCAGAAATGGTTCAACATATAACACTTTTATGGAGTGAAGAAACGTAGAGGATTCAGTTTTATGACCGAGCGGAATGGGGAAAATTCACTTGGAGACGAACGAACTGAACTCATGTAATGATTGAAAGTAAATAACGAAATGAATGTTTTTTTTTATATGTTTTCAGTCAATTTCCATTTTTCGCTTTCACCTTTGCTAGTGCGCTCACCAGAATGAAACGCTCAGATGAAAAAGAGTATGATTCATTTACATCTTTACATGAACACATACGACATGAAATTGTCATGGTATGGTATGATTTATAGGATCGATTTTGTAACAAGGCATTTTTCAGCGTTTAGAAAGTGTTCAATCCCACACCACTGTCATTTGGAATATTCATAAATATATTATAACATATGTTTACACCGCCTATTATGTGAAGTTGTTTTTCATTTGAAGAAAAAAAACTATAACAATCATCACTATTCTCAGTTCCAGAGCTTTTGCAATGTGTAAAAAAACAGTTTTCCCTCTATTCCTCCTTTAACCCATCACGGGGAAAAGACTTTGTTTAGCGAATGAAGGCTTCTCAACGGCAGCCCTAGTTGATTAACATTTGTGCAGCAAATTCCCCTGGAACACTACTAATGAATTGTACGCCATCGGAATGCGAGATTAAGCGCTAAACCTCAAACAGAGTGGACTCAACTTTATCAGAAAGCGCACGAGAGTTGTTTAAAGTGTACTTTTATAAACACAGAATATAAGACAGCATAAAGCATAACTACTCATACTGTAGGCACTTACTCAACTTTTTCATCGGAAAGCTCACGAGTTAACTTTTAGTAAAACGGTTCCTAGCCCTAGTGTTGAAGCGTTAAACACTTTAGATTTTAAATTGGTCACATAAACTACCATTCCAGCACTTCCAGTCAATTCAGGACACCAGCTAGGATTCAAAGCCAGCGCCCTGTCAACTAGATTTAGTAATAGCCAACTTGAATGAGAAAGGCAGTATGTGCCATACATTCTTTCACTGGTTCGTTCACGCCTACAGTATGTCTTCGGAATTTCTAGTAGCTAATAAGCCTATTAAGTTGTCAGGAGAAATTTATATAAGCAATTATCATTATTTTCTATCAAAACAACGCCCAAGTGAGGAAATGACTCTAAAAACTACAACTCATTACAACTGTGGGCGTTCGAGTTTGGACCTTTGTTTTAGTGCTACTTTATCCTCATAATATGCATAATATATGTCGTAGTGTTGTCGTGACACCTGGCTATATTTATATATGATATTCACTGCAAAAGGCACTCAATTGCGAGCACTCCCGTTCGAAACCATCTATTACGAAGATTAATGGGTCTTGTAACCGCGAGATTTGTGCCCGAATTGGAGGAGAAACGTGGTGTTCCTGGTCTCCAGGGATAGAAAACGAAGTTAATTGAGATCCACTCGCTGATTTTGTCCAGGAATCATAAGAGCTGAGCAGAAAAACTTTGATGCGAGAGCAATGACTCTGCAAAACTCTGAGAGATCCGAAACTCGAGTCTCTTAGAAAACTCACCTTATGTGCTGGGTTGGTAGTTCTTCGAATAGGGCAACATGTACTCAGAATTCGATAAACCGGAGAACACACAACAGCGCCTGTAGACCACATGGTCGAAAATAGTTCTTATCAACGTATCGGCAAGCAGAGAGAAAGAGCCTCGGGACATTCACGAATATGACTAATTATTCGACTGGTGTAGAAATCGGGGTTCGAATTAAAGAATCACTGTTCGTCTGGCCACGAATATATTACGTCCGGTCGCGTACACGTTCCTGAGAACGAATTGCTATAGAACGAATGCCGTGCCATTCAAAAAGTGGGCGGGATTTGGTGAAGTAAGCGTCCCGCCACGATGCTCCTGATTTTCAATGGTACAGTACGCCTTGGTTTCCCTCAGATTGGTGAATTTCTAATTTTTCCGATTCTTTTGCTGTTTTTACTGAAAGTGATGGTGTATCCGTATATTTAATGTTAAATCTTACAAGTAAGCGTAACTGTTCACTGTTTTTGAAATCATGTATTTCGGTATCTTGAACTCCTGTTCAATAAAGAAATTAGGTATTTTACTATGGAGTCTAAAAATTATGTTTCATTTCATTATCATAAAATGGTAAGAATGTTGACCCGAAAATGTTTATGGTGATACGATGTGCCAAAACCATGTTTTACTTCATTTTCTTTCTAATTTTAAGATGGTGTTAATTTGTTTTGTTTTTGTCATGCCTTAATTCTCACGTTTATTAAATTCTTCCGTTTAGAAAGTACTCAACATGGGCTTCGCTCAATTGTGGTTCTCCCATCCTCGCAAGTTCGGACCAGGATCTCGCTCATGGTTAGTGAATCATCAGATGTTTACAGAGCTTTCTATATTTTTGAATATGTGGTCAAAATAGTTGAGAAATTGCAGTATTCAACATCGATAGTTTCTCATTCGATTGAAGTGGGTCTTTGAGATAAATAAAAACCATGGTAAGAAAAAGTATGATTGATACATTTGTTGTACAAATGTGCTGACTTCAAACATTTTTTGTATTCCAGCCGCGTGTGCTCTGGACACCACGGTCTGATCCGCAAGTACGGACTCGACATGTGCCGTCGTTGCTTCCGCGAGTACGCCAAGGACATCGGATTCAAGAAGGTAACGAATTTATTTTCTTCAATTCATTCCATAGCGTTTCTTGAAACCTCAAATCGAAACTCCGTTATGACAACCTTTTAAATACAGAAAGTGACTACCTTTCAAAATTTTGCTCATATCTTATTCTGTGATGTGTTCTATTTAACTAATTTTGCGGTGAATCCTGCCCCTCAATAACAAGGTTGATTTCCATCACCGGTCTCTATTTACTATACAAAGTACAAAAGTAGTCAATTTCAGCTCGATTGATTTGGCATGCAACAACGTGGTCCCCAGAGTGAATCCTGTTCTTGTTGTCACTCTGAGACATGAATAAAATTTGTTATCTTCTCTGTCTTTTGTCTGTACAGCTTTTCAAAACAGGGGATCAGAGCAAGTATGTTTCTTTACATTTATGATATTCATTCGTCGCGGACAGTGATCACGTGTTTACATGAATCTTTGTGGTTGTCCGGTTAGTTGAGCAAAGGATTCCCATTTTTTCCTCCAGTTGATAACTTCTTTACAAGCTTCTGACTGACAACATCTCGTCGTTCTTGGTTGAAGATTTACCGTTCCTGGGTTATTTTTCTGGTGTTGTCACGCAACGGGGGCGGCTCTGCTTGCGTTTTTTCTATAACAATGCATTATCTTAGTGGCAGTGGGATTTTTGAAATTGTTCTGATTTCCAAGTGCACTCTGTGTGTTTGCTTGGATAGTTCTGCAACAGCAATTAACAAATCGAAGAATCTATGCCATGCTGAGGCAGAGCTGTTAAATTTGATTAACATTCACAAGCTCTACCTCCTTCTGTTTGTTGCACCATCAATATTGTACATTTTTCAATCTTTTCTAGATATGTGTCGTCAGTGATGAAGTTGGTTTTTCATCTCGTGAAATAGCGTCAGCTCGCTGTTCTCTTGTGAAGGTTAGTTTTTTGTAATACCTTGATGATATTGGTAGTTTTGACGCAGTTCCGATTTCCAACTGCACTCTTTGTGTTCGCTTGGTCAGATAGTTCTGCAACAGTAATTAACAAATCGAAGACTTCTATGTCATGTTGAGGCAGAGTAGTTCAAATTTGATTAACATTTACAAGTTCTAGCTCTTTCTGTCCGTTGTCCCATTAATATTGTAAATGTTTTTTTCCAGATGTGTGAGGCTCTCCGGTTCTGAAGTTTGTTTTTCTTTGTGTGAAGGCGTCAGCTCGTTGTTCCCGGATGAAGGTTAGTTTTAGATTCACTTGGTTGGTAAAGTCTATTGTTTTGACGCAGTTCCGATTTCCAACTGCACTCTTTGTGTTCGCTTGGTCAGATAGTTCTGCAACAGTAATTAACAAATCGAAGACTTCTATGCCATGTTGAGGCAAAGTAGTTCAAATTTGATTAACATTCACAAGCTCTCGCACTCGCTCCTTCTGTTTGTTGCACCATTGATATTGTAAAAGTTTCGATTTTTCCAGATGTGTGAGGCTCCACGGTTCTGAAGTTCCGTTTTTCATTCCGTGTGATAGCGTCAGCTCGTTGTCCTCGTGTGAAGGTTAGTTTTTTTGTAATACCTTCGTGATTTCAGTGATTTTGACGCAGTTCCGATTTCCAACAACACATATTGTGTTCGCTTGGTCAGATAGTTCTGCAACAGTAATTAACAAATCGAAGACTTCTATGCCATGTTGAGGCAGAGTAGTTCAAATTTGATTAACATTTCTCGCCAGCTTATAAGCTCGTTGTTTTTGTTGCGGCCGTGATAGTGTAATTTTTGCTTTCTTTCCAGATGTGTGAGGTTCTACCATCACGAGTTCCTGTCGACCGCCGCTTGTTGCTCTTCTCATGTGAAGGTTAGTGTTGTGCTTTGTTCCACTTTGTTGATATTGGTAGTTTTGACGCAGTTCCGATTTCCAACTGCACTCTTTGTGTTCGCTTGGTCAGATAGTTCTGCAACAGTAATTAACAAATCGAAGACTTCCATGCCATATTGAGGCATAGTAGTTCAAATTTGATTAACATTTCCAGCTCCTTTTGTTCGTTGCCCCTTTGATATTGTAAATGTTTTTTTTCTAGATGTGTGAGGCTCCACGGTTCTGGAGTTCGTTTTTCTTTCCGTGTGAAGGCGTCAGCTAGTTGTCCTCGTGTGAAGGTTAGTTTTTTGTAATACCTTCGTGAATTCAGTGATTTTGACGCAGTTCCGATTTCCAACAACACATATTGTGTTCGCTTGGTCAGAGAGTTCTGCAACAGTAATTAACAAATCGAAGACGTCTATGCCATGTTGAGGCAGAGTAGTTCAAATTTGATTAACATTTTCCCTATACTTTAGTTTCTCTTTGCTTAAGATTCGTTAACTTAATGTAGATTTTGCGAGGTTGTGATGTTTGCAACTGTAGGAACATATGTTTCTTTTCCACCAACCAGTTGTTTTACTGTGATCCAATAGTTTTCTGAGCAGAGCGATCATTAATTTCCGAAAGCTTGTATTTATTCCGAAGGCTAGTTTCAACTGTATTGCATTTTAGGTATGGTGGCTGATGTCGTCCTTGGTACCTGTATTTCGGATGTGCCTACGATCTGGTCGTATATTTCTGATGTTCATTTCGAATAAATTTTTATAATACACGCTGTTCATGTTGAATTACAAAGTTGCGGCTGCTTTTAGAAAATTATTTCACTATAGTCTGCAAGCATTTGGGTATATTTAGTTTCTCTCTCAGACTATGGATCCGGTTGAGGCTGGAGATTGGTTGATTGGAAGGCCCAAACAGCTAGTTTTCCTGACTGGTCTTGACCCTGCGAATAAAAAGACCCACAACACGCTTGTGAACACTTTTGGGTACGATTGTATTTCTTGAACATATATGAACAGAGTACATCGCTAGTTCGCCCTCTTACCTAAGCTATTGTTTTGTGAAAATGGTTTTCCTTATCTTTGAGTTGAGGGCGAGAGTACATCGCTAGTCTCCTTGGACGTTGTCCGTCTGTAAAAAATATTCTTACACAAGTTAGGGAAGTGGGAGTTGCCTTAGAAAGAAGACACAGGCAATTTCTCGACGACAACTTTGATAGTTTCCTTTACTGTCACTGATGTTGGGAGTTTTTCGATGGCCAGTATCAAAAGTATCTTCCTTGTATACCGTCGATGCTCTCACACATGATATTTAGTTCTACAACATCGGACCGTCAGTTACTAAATCTACGAGTGGTTAGTGGAGAGTTGGACCTTCCATCCAAAAGAGAAAAGACCGTTTCAAAAGGTATTTATTATTACTTCCTTGCTCGAACTCGTCTTACTATTGCTATCTGCTCACCTGAGCCAAATCCATGCGTAACTGGATATTTCTTTAACCATTAGGCTCTAGTTGACCATTTTAAATAACCACTTTGTTAACTGTTTTACAACGTTTCTGAGTGAATACGCTGTGACCAAGTGGTGAACAATAGGGTTCCAGCTCCAAACAATCGACCAGGAACTCGGTTGATGGTTATCTGATGTGGTTAACAAAATGTTCGGTTAAACCCAGAAATTGCCATGTTCAGTAGTCTAGCTGTTAACATACATATTAATTAAGGTATTTTGCGCCGTGACTGGCCTGTGAAGTATTTGAACCGTGTCCCCTCTATCATCGTTCTTTTCCTAAATTTGGATTGGGATCATCCCTCTTGGAACGGTACGTGCGTGGTTATTTTTCTTCACATCGGTTTCGCAACAAGAGGTTGCTGCAGTTTTTCATGAAACTCGCAAGTTTTTGTTAACAGTTCATTCTTTTGGGAGTGTTCTTCTGCTCACCAAATTCTGCCATTCCAAGTATGTATCCTGTAATGATGCGTTCATGATACTATGCTTTGGATAATATGTTCGATTCAGAAAAGAAAACCGAAGCAGAAAGTAAATGTGAAAGTATTCGTGCAAGTTGTCGGCAAGGTAGTCGTCTGGCTGTGGTTCTTCTACAGGATAGGTAAGCTTTAACTACTTTTCTTGGATGTAGTGCATACATGTATGGATTTCTGAATCATTCTGAAAAGTATGAGAGCGAATGACAACCCATGTTATCCACAGGGACAACCGTTTCACACACTTCATGTTATCATTTGTTCTTTCTTAATCTGAAATTGACACTTCCATGATTCTGAGAGATGAAAACTTTCAAGTTAGGAAGCATAACCAATTCCGAACTGGTATGGTTAGAACTCTGCTCGATGTTACCGAGATCTTGATCCTATGTTTCCGCTTTGCAAGTTATCATTAATCAACAAGTGATAAGTATAATAAACACCGAGGAGTGTTTGTTTTCCAGGTCCCTTCCCACCCCAAGTGATGACCCTCTCGCCACCGAACGAGCACATGAACTCTGCCAAATTTGTCATCTTAGTCCGAAGCAGTTATTTGTAGTACCTCTGCTGGGGGATCTTCAGGTAATACTTCGTTAGTTACGTGAACGATAGCCCATACTAAGTAATTCGCGAAAGTTGGACTATTTTCGAAGCAAAATCATGGAATTTAATGGTTTTTCGATTTGAAAAAAGCTTCCTTTCTGTGAATTAGTTGCACTTCACGCATCACTGAATACCGAATTTCTAGGGCTACGTGGTCAAGCTCGAAGCAGCATTTCATGAGCTAGCTCAAGGATTCTACCAACAAAAACTGAAGGTACATTTGCTTTCTGATTCTTTTTTTCTGATAATTAAACTGGCCTTTCCATAACAAAGACCTCATTCATTGTGTGTTTCTTCATTTCTATATGTTTTGCTATTGGCTGATAGCTGATACCCAGTTCTTTTAATCTCAGACTATTCGAGCGAGATCGATTCCCAACAATACTCCCGCCTTGGTGGTTCGTCAGCTCTTCAAGCTGGCGTTTCTCTCGGAATTACGTCAGGATACTCATACTGCATTGAGGTACTGTTGTTATCTGTGTTATCGCCTACGAATAGTTGATCTCGGTCAGCATACGGGATGTCCAGCTTCTCAACTTTGCAATATTTCTGTTATTAATCAGATTCTCAAATGCCTTACCGAATTTCAAATCCAACCCTACGTTGCAGTGAAAAGTACTCTAGAGTATGTACAGTTTTTGACATTTTAACGAGTATCAATCGTTCCCTTATTAGATTATTGATCATTTTTGTGAGCTGCATTCAGGAACTACCGACTCGCCTATGAACAATGCAAGGACAGCATGGAACACTGGAATGGCCATGACATTTTCGAGTGGAGAAGTGTAGTGGGTCTGCTGAACTACAAGGTACGATTATTGTTCTTGTTGCTGGTGGTTCTTAATGTTTCGTAGAGACAATGCTAGTTAAACGTTATAGAAATGTATAGTTGAACCAGTTCAGATGTGCGAGTTGTGTTTTCTGCACAGCACGGCGGTAGAAGCTATAAATCAGATGAGGAAGCACCAGATGGCATTCTTCTCGGCCCCTCCCGGCACCTACCCGACACCGGCCCTCGCCTCTATTGAACACCAACTGTGGAAGGCGAAACAGGTACCTCACTTCAGCAGCGGTTTCTGTACTTAATGACTTTCACTTTAATGACTTTTAGTTTTGGATGACTTATTCTGGTTGCTGTGACTAAAGAGCCAGAAGAGTTGAACGGGCTACAGTTCGTAATACATTTTTGAAACGGGGCTGTTTCGCTGTTAAGCAGAGTGATTGCACGTCTTTCGAGCATCAGTCATTCCTCACCTGTGTTCCATAGACACCTTATTAGCATATTTACATATTTACGGTTGCACATCGTTCACACAGCCATATTATACCACATATTTATTGTTCAAAGTTGTTTTACAATCGCGCATGAACATGTTCACTACGTAGTACTATATTTTTGAGTTGTGACTGAAAAATAGGCAGTCTAAAGGTCAGATGAGAACAGTGGGTGGACTGCTCTCACTTTCCTTAACAAAACACGTGAACCCTTAGAAAAGTGTATAGTAATAACCCGTTTCGTTCAACGCGAAGCATATTCTCTAATTTCTTTTTGATCCCAGAAGTTAGACATAATTGTTTCCATCCAGCTAATGTTGTTGTTCTGCAGTGCTGGCACTTTGCCCAGTTGTTCGAGCAGGCGGTTGTGAACGGACTGACCGCCCTGGCCACCCTGAATCCGGGAACTCATCTGGACACGGCTGCCTCCCTCTACTCGGCTGTCAATAAGGAAATAGCCGTTCTGAAGTCGTGTAAGTTTCTTTAAGCTACTTGTGTGACGAATACTTGGTATTTTTGAACCACTTCCCGAAGAGGGATTAGGTTTTGGCGTTCATATTCAGGAAAATATGACTTATATGAGTGACTGAAAGTATGAAACATGGTCATTTTTTTTCGTGAATTAATGAAATGGCGGAACTTTACTTTTCTAATTCAAGTGAATGTGTGTTAGCGATATATATTTCCTCCTAGTTTAGTTCTACGTAGTTTGTTATTCCAGCCATCCCGGTCACTACGGTCTACCCAAATCCAGATCCCTTGGCTGCTGAAACGGTTAGTTATGCATATAGGATATTTGGGTACTCCGCGGTGTTTAATAATTTTTTGTGGTAGCGGAAAGATGGTTTGGATTCGGTTTGATTGATTTATTGGCTGTTCTCCAGGTATTCTTCGGCCAGAGACCATGGCGGGTTGGATATGATGGTGTGGCGCCTTCAAATGTGGAAGCAGATGCTATCAATGCCATTGTGGTAAGTGAAAGATCATTTCGTCGTTGCTAATGCTATTAATTTGTGTATTACCTGTTTCATTCGTTTTTCACTTCTTGGTATTCATAATTACACGAGATAGATGTCAACCGTTACGTGACTGTGTTGATGCTATGACTGCCAGTTTATATTTCCACTTCCACCTCTAAAGTTGAAGAACATGCGAAATGTATATTTTTGTATTTTTGACGAACCGACTCAATCGATGATCTTGAAATACACATTAGCTTTCAGCAACGTCTGGTTGTGAACCACGAGGGTGTCATTTCTCTGCTGACAGCCGCCATGGGACAGTACAAACGGTACGGATGCTATCGTATGCAGAAGAAGGTCATGAATGAGGTAGGTTCATTGCGGCTCCCATAATTATGTGTTCTTCATAGTATATATGGTTATTTGGCTGGAAAAGTCCTGCAGCGGTGTATACCTGTGTCCTTTGCTTAAAAAGAATAGTGGTACGTCGCGAAATTGTAGTACGAGATAACGGGGGAGGCTTGAGAGGAGGGTGCAAAGCACCAAAAAGCTCTTTTTGCGCTCACCGAATAATAAGCATTAATTGCACTTCTTTATACCATGTAAATATTCTTACAGAGTTATAAGCTGTTACAACATACCTATGGCAAAACGGTTAACTAAGGGTTGTCTTGGAAGGTCGCTGGAGTCAAAGCACAAAACTGATGAACGGATACAAACAACACAACCGAGTGGTAACTAGTAAACAGACGAGGTGTGCAAACCGAGCTTAGTTACACTGGCCAAGTATTTCTCTATTACTTGTTTTTGCTGCAGATGGCAGACGTGTACTACACAAGTGGCGACTGTTCGCGGGCCCTTCAGCTGTGGTCGTTGGTGGTACGCGACGGTCTTCCCAGTTCCGTCCAGATGAGCATTCTCAATAGAGCCTCCTGGGCCGCCTACGTTATTCCATCAATAAAGGTTAGTGTAGTTGTACAACCAGGTGTGGCAGTCAAATATCGTTTATACCAGCGATGTTCTCAAAAATGTTCGCCGTCATCAGCTGCGAAAGATGTGGAATCCGTTCAGATGTTGCTCCGGCAACTTCTGTTGTCTACAAGGATTTGATCCGCTCACACTATCTATATGGCGAATGACATGGCCCTAACGTGGGGCGACTCTGTTGATGCTGCATTAAATCACCCGTTTTTCTTACAATCGAGATTTTGAACTACCCTATTTTCAAAAAGAAGCGCACATTACTGGTAAAAACCTCTCATCGTGTGTTTCAGCTTATACCCACGTAAAAAACCTGATTTTCATTAAATTCACATGGACAACAAAGTCGCGTCTTGTATGGCATGACCTAGTAATGAGGGTTACCCGTATCTGCCTACACATTCTACGGACCTGTGATTTATAGTATGTTTGTAGGAGTACGTGTGGTGCTGTCTGCAATTGCTGCAAGGAGATCCATCGATGGAGGAGGGTTTGATGTCAGTTCTGAATGGGAAACCACCGGCGCCCCCTTCGGACAGTCACACTCTCAGTCAGGAAATGGTCAGTCTCTACCTTCACAGACGTCCCTTATGTCTCTGACTTTAAAAACCAGCCAGCTATGGACTGAAAAAGTCCAGTGCGCTGGTAGGAATTCACCACGGCTGGTTGAAAACAGTATGGCGTGTTTTTCCATTCAATTGTAAACTTATCGATTGACTGAAGGCTTGCTCGTCAGCCTTTTTCGCTTCAATGAGATATTCACAAACACATGAACAACAGAAAAGCAATATCCCGAAAATTTATTTAGAAAATGATGGTAGGTGCAAAAGGTGTAAGCTTACTGAATGGTGATAGCAATAGGATAAGGGAAAGGTATCGTAAAATAGAAAAAAATCAATATCTTTGTTGAATTTACAGCTAGCCCAGTACCAATCAGCCTGGTCGAAGGTGCTCTCGGAACCACAATTCTTCTCAGTCAATGCCTCTCGGATCAACTCTTTTCTCACAGTTCAGGTCAGTTTATCGCGCGGAGCGCGAAGCGCTCTGCGTGAGTTGTCTTTGGTTTGGCCATTGCGGACTCGTTTTTTCCTTTCAATTGAGAAAACGCTTCAAAGATGATATTTTTTTAGAAACTAACAAAAGAGAGAGTTAGTGAATCACAAATTGAATATTGTGTGAACATTTCAGCCAAATCGGATAATTTTCGCCAGAGTTATGGTTTCGTGTCGTTGTTGAAAAGTTCCGCCGTAATGCGTCCCTGGTCCCTGGTCCCTCACGGAATTGTGTCCGCATCGTAGTGGAAAAACTACTAGATCGATTTGGCCCAATTTTGGAACATGTGTGCTAGGGCAAAAGTTAGCTCGGGGCGCAAAACTTGGGAATCATATAATTTCATTGGCGCCAGGCGCGGGCGCCAATAGGCGCCAAAAATGGCAAAACACTAGTTGTCGTCAATTACATTGTTTCAAATTGATAGAAATTGAATACTTTAGTGTAAAAGCTGGATTTCATTCTGCGAAACTCAAATTTTCGTTTTGGCGCTCGGACTAGGCGCCAAGTGGCGCCGAAACCTGAACACACGACCTCGTCAATAGAATCGTCTGAAATTTGTTACAGTCAATGGTGATCACATGGCATATAATTCGGTTAGTCTGAAAATGCAAAAAGTCTGTTGGCGCTGGCGCCAAAGTTTGAAAAATGTCAGTTGTAAACTGTTTCAAGTTAATATATAATGAATTATCTAATGTGAAATATAGATTCACATTTTCCAAATAGAATTTCATCTTCTGGCGCTCGGAACAGGCGTCAAATGGCGCCAAAACCAGAACACACGAAATCGTCAATTGAGTCGTTTGAAATTTGCTCCATTCAATAATTAACAACTCAGAAATTTCATTCTGTTTTGGCGCCAGACGCGTGCACCAATTGGCGCCGAAACAAAAAACAAAAAGCTCCAACATGAAAGTTTGTAATTTGGTAATGATAATGATCACTACATTGCAAGTGAGTTGGTGTCTCAAATATTGTAAATTTGTCAATGGCGCAGTTCCGTTTGCCTGTCGGCGCCAAACCCGGTGTACATGTCATAGTCAATCGACACGTTTCTTCTTTTTGTTCAGTTGTTGATAATCACGGGCTGAGTAACTCGCGTTATAATGCAATACCAGCAATTTCATGGCCTACATTCGGCTTTTTACAAACAAAAAACTGCCAAATAATGAAGTAACAAGATCCGATTTACAAGAAATTTGAATTTACAAGAGATTTGATGTAGTGAATTCACAAGATTCACTCTGTGAATAGGCGAAATGGGAAGTTGTAAGAGTACAACTAGCAAAAAGAGAACAATTAGTAAAAAGTGGGGGAACCAACAAATGTGTGAGTTGTGTTTGGTTCGACCTATATATCAGCAAAAATTGAACAATACAAATTTCTGTGATACTGTAGCAGAAGTATTCTGCAAAAATAGAACAACACCAATGTTGCACAATGGTTCACAACGCACGCATGTCGTCGAAGTCCACATGAAATACCCTTCGGCAACTTCTGAACTATTATGCGGGCTTTGTAAACCATTGTGCAACATTGGTATTGTTCTATTTTTGCAGAATACTTCTGCTACAGTATCACAGAAATTTGTATTGTTCAATTTTTGCTGATATAGATGTCGAACCAAACACAACTCACACATTTGTTGGTTCCCCCACTTTTTACTAATAATTCATTCGTTTCAAATCAACATGACCTATTCACATATTCTTCGAAGCAATCCGTTTATCGGATACTGTACGGTACCATGCCTGAGTCCTTGTATTTTCGTTGTACTTATGTGTACCGGAGTATGATGATTGCCTTCTTTATCGACTATCTAGCTTAAAATATGTTGCCTGTAGTTGTTATGTTGTTATAAGTTCTGAGCTTTTACAGGTGTATTTCATACCGTCTGATGATTTTGAGTCAACGCGTAGAACGTATTTCTGTGTGGAAATCACATCATCTGCCAAACAAGTTCTTCAGTGAGTTTGAAAAATTATGGCCAATTCTACAACTAACCCGGTTTTTAGGTAACCTAACCCTTTTTTGGTAACCTTTTTTTCAGGTTACTTGAGTAGGTAACCTCTAAGTAACCTCAAACCAAAATCGGGTTACCATCAAAAATAACAATAAAAACGAGTTTTCAAGCCAAATTTGAGGGTAACCTGTTTTTGGTTTTAGGTTACTTTCCGGTTACCACCGAAGTAACCTGAAAAAAGGGTTACCAAAAAAAGGGTTAGGTTACCTAAAAAGCGGGTTACATATAGAATTCACCAAAAATTAGTTCTTAGTTTTTCTTAGCATGTGCTCATCTGCTCCACTGTGTGGAACATGTGTTAATGTGGCGTTTTGACCAGTTATTATAATTTTGCCAGCGGCTCTTTTATGAATTGAATTAGGTTCATTTATTGATTCAAGACAGTATACTATACACTATCCCGAAACGGACTAGTGCACGAAATATATGACTTTTAATTCTGGGAGATATTTCCAGATTGTCCAAGGTGGCCATACTTTTCGACTCGTTGGCCTCTGGGAATAAGAAAGGAGTAGTAGACGACAGTTCAGCAGTTTCGGTGGAGCGCCAGGTACCAGCTGGGGAACCAGATCGGTCTTTGGCTAAATGGATCTCCGACTCATTTAGGGATACGCATTGAATACTGTGATGGGACGAATAAACAAAGCATTTAGACACCAAACAAACCCAGACCCAACAAAATACAACCTGTGACATTAAGAGAAAGTTTTGTGAACGATTGACCATGTTAACGGATTAGAAAACTAAATGGAGCGTTAATTTTGGTGGTTTCTTCGCGAGAGACATGGAGAGCTGATGTTCTTCTTTATAGAATGTGGCCCTGATGCCAGGTGTAACTAGTTCCTTCACGGAGCTTCTGGTTCTATCTGAAGCGTCTTTCGAGGAGGGAAACACGATTTCGGTAGGTAGACAGAAGTTATCGTTCAGCTATGATTGTCACATTGTATACAACCTATAATGGCTTTTGGTGGAAATGGGTGTGTTTATATTAAGAAGACATTAAAATGATATCCTTCAATAGAACCTATGCACACTTCTGTTCGGGTGGGTTCCGACTGCAAAAAGGCATACTTGAGGGTGCTTTCATAAGGTATCGGTAATCTGAGTCATCGAGAGTAAGGAAGATGTTCACTAATAATGTGAGTAATCATGTTTCATCACTTTATTCAATGAAAAACAAAGACAATAACTGTGGTAGAGGTTTGAGATATCGTAGGCAAGTTATCGATTGATTGTAGATCAGTCGTGTGGTCCTGGATATTGGGCAGCGGACGGGGGTGTTCGGCCACATTGAGTTCGACTCCTCCGCCATCAACAAACAGTGCCGGATCAGAAAGACATCGTACGGTGTCACCACCCTAAAGTCAGTTTATCAACAATTATACTCCGGTTGTCCGATTAGCCAGAAAAATCTCGAAATCGGGTTCTTTTTCTCCAATATGATGAAAAGTTGTCTGTTTTCGCTGCAAGCACGTGAGGTGAGCTTCAAATAGAAGTTTTTTAATTTTTTTCAAATTACTTTTTTTAATATTTAATTTTTAAAAACAATTTTCCAAATTTTATCTGTAAGGAAACTTTTCTGCAGAACAATCGGCCTTCGTGGGTGTATCGCTTACCATGCTTATCGTTTGTGTATGTGCAGAGTTCCGGCGCTGACTGGAGGACTAGTGGTAGAGGACAGTCGAGAAGTGAAGTGTCTGGTTGGAGAAGTGGCCGACACCCAGCTGGTACTGAAGAATACCACACCGAGGACTGTCACCAATGTAAGGTGAGCTAATGCACAGTGTTACCAGCCACGTCGTTGCCAAGTAACCACACACCAGTTTTCCGATAAGATTTAGGAAAAACTGAGTGCCCTTTTCCCGATATCGAGGATGGTCAGCAAAATCATAGTGTTCGGCAAAGGTGCATAGGTTAATCACTTGTTTCTTTACTGGTGTGTGCAAGTAACAGAATTGCGTCTGTGCGAAACGCATAGGTGATTTTAGTTATCAAAAACTCTGCGTTGAGGGAAGTTCGAATCCCTAATTTTCTCGTTTCGGCGATGTTTTCTCGTTTGAATCACTAATAATTATTCTTTGCCCCCATTCGTGTTGTACAGATTCTATTTACTCATTTTTGTGGAAAAAAGAGAAAGTAGTTGTCTCTAATGTCAACTAATTGAGTGAAAGGCTCTCCACTAATGTGCTCTTATTTGATGCGAATCCGAACAAAGCCATGTATCCACTCTCAATAAAATACAGGAAGAATACTTGTAATCCGATTGTGTGGGTGGTAGGGTGATCATTTGCTACTGGGAAGTAGAAGATTATAATATTAAAAAGTATAGTCGTTTCTCCGAAAAATGCTATTCGTATCATTTCCGAATTTAATTTCATCAAAAACGGCTGCCATTTACAACCGTATTAGTCAACGTTGTTCCGGGAATAGAACATTGGGTGGAATAGAGTTGCTTCGAAGGATGGACGAGTTTTCACATGAAACTTAACATGACAGCCCCCTTAAAGTAGTGATTGGTTCTCAGTCGATAGCATGTGAAAAATTGAGGGTTTCGTTCGGTCAGCTAACCTATGAGTTTTCTTTTCATTCTCACGTTCACCTTGGAAGCTTATCAATGGAATGTTTCATAGATTACTGCGTTTCGTAAAAAAATATTTCCGATTCACATTCTGTTACAAGGGTTTCAAATGTTTTGAAAAACTGTAACGTGGTGAAAACAACGTAAAACGGTAAAACTTTATTAGCACGCTACAAAATTCTTAGTGGAAATGCTGGTCATTGTGTTTCATGCATCTATTTCTTGGTCTTTCGGGGTAACCCCTTCGCATATTTGTTTCTTAACATTGTCACGTACTGTTCAGTCATGCGCTATCAAAGATTCAAAAGCCAACTGTTTGTATTTGCACTTTCTCTTACTGTGCAAATGTAGGTATGCACCTTAGCTTATTAAAAGTGAAGGTTCGTGGTATGGTTATACACGACTCAGACGTGTGTCGTTGATGATAGAGAGAGTTTAAATGAGAAATGTGGATGATACATAATTGTTCTCAGGTGTAGGGAGCCGTGATCCTTTTGACACTGCGATTGTCACTGTCTCAATTTTCATTCATTCAAATTATATTGTGAAAAGTTTACGTAGAACATCATTTGATCTTGCCACCTTTACCTCATGTTTGGTTCGAACAATGCAACCAACGAATTAAATAGATGGCGAGGTTCATTGACAGTAGAAAATATTTTAGTCCATTTTCACCAAGGGGCGAAGAAAAGCCTGGCTAGTGATCCGATTGGAAGAGTATGTAGGTCGGTTTGCTTTCTCCAGATAGCAGAGAAGAGCCTTGTTTGAGTTTTCCGGCAGTGTATGTTTGTGTGTCGGCTGCCTCCCCTAGTTGGTGGTGTTTCAGACTGGAGTTCAAGCGGAACGAGCAGCCGTCGACGGCGGCGGCGGCGGTGCTGTTCATGGACGCGGCCAACGAACTGAACACGGACCAGGTGGTAGACTGCACGGAAGAACTACACCCACAAAACACGGTACGCCATGATAAGAATAAGAATGACGATTATGTGGTCCAATCGCAACGCTTCAGTCCTTCAAACAGCAATACATTCTTTAGTTGCACTTTAATGGACCGTTGACACGGGATTGGTCCACATTATCGTCGTCCTGCTTTGATATAAGACTGAAGTTGCAAAAATAGCTTCATTTCCATTTAGGGAACAGAACATCGAAAATTAGTATCGAATCGCTTGTTTCATTGATATTGGGAGCTTCGGATGGGGTAGTAACTTCTGTTCTTATGTGTAAAGTACAGATATCAGTTGTATGTGTTACAGATGGCGAGTAGAATTTGGTTTATTATGTGGTTAGCAGTCATATCTTCTCATATTGTATCAGAACTTGTGTTTTTTTGCGGGTTATTGACAGTAGATTACATGGCCTTATCAACGCGATATGTTGCGATGAACTTTATTGTTCACTTGTGCTAATGCCGTTTTTTTCTCAATGAGAAAAAATTGTGAACAGAAGTAATTGTAATTCGGCTAATCATAATTGCTTCATAGTTCAGTGCATTATGTTGCTGTAATCAGTACAAGGTCTCTTGGGGTTGTTGACGTGATTTTGTGACAATAATTCTGTGTTTTTTTGAGAAATTTGTTTGCAAACAACTGTATGTAGTCCGCTCGATTGCAGCACCTAACAGAAAGAGTGTAACCTGATCACTTGTTTTTTCTCTTCCGCTTTCCCCAGACTTCGGAGTTATGAGGGTTTGGTTTCAGATAAGCGTCCCCCTGAGGTTCTCGGCGCAACTGGTTGGCAACATGGAACTATTGCTTGAGGTAGGCAGTGAAGAATTGACCAGGAGTTATGGCATTACTGGGGCTGTATTCGGGAAACTACAGACGTTTATCTCCGGAACGTACAGTACGGGAATCGCGTGCTGGCGATGGAATCAGGGCACCCCGAGTTGGCCGATCTCTCGGACGATACGACCTCCTCTCTCAAAAAAACATGTGATGTTGATTTTTTTGGGCCTCCGCCTACAGGGAATTGGCGAAAAGTAATCCCTTATTCACCTGAGGAACGTATTTTTCAGAAGCTGGCGAAAAATACCAGATTTACCGCAATAAAGTTTTGTTCGAGAAGTCAGCTGATATTTGTTTCTGGTTGTTTACCGTCGGCTCATCATGACATGTTTATTTCTCGTTTATCATGTGATGTCTATCATTTGAGGTGTCCTACACGACGAATGGGGAGAATGTTCCACGTGTGTCCAAGATACCTCTCTCGGTGGTGGCGCGCGAGCCGTTCCTCATCAAAAGTGGAATACTCACACTCAATGTACGTCGATTTACAGTTTGAGGATGATACATTCTCATTATAATAGAAAGTACAGTTCAAGGAACTAGCTCCTTTCGTGCCACACAAATAAAAGGGAAATTTCTTCCAGAATCTATCGCTGTCCGATGTGCAGCTAATATTATGTCGTCGTTTTTCTCAACCTCAATGTGGATAGGAGTAGAGGGGGATTTTCTATGGCAGAATGGTTTGAGTAGCGGATAAACTAGTGTGAAGTGTAATGTGTTGCAGGGTAACCGGTTCTTCACTTTAGGTTATCGTTCTCAACCGGTTAGAGTAACCTAAAAAAGTTTACCAAAAACCCGGTGAGGGATATAATTCAAATGTTACAGGGTGTGGCTGTCACTTCGCTGCTGAACCACAGTGAACACGTGTTGACAGCCGATGTGGCATCTAGTGCAGATATCGTCATCTCCAACGTCGAATGGCTGTTGGTAGGTGGACCGGCTTTTTTGCTGAATTCGTTCTATCTTCTTAGTTCGATCGTATTATCAACTGAACTTCACCTTAGCTCGACCTTAGTTGAATAAATCTCTTCTCATAAAGGATAAAAATTCTTTTTCGACCCAAAACCCTAAATGAACGGTGTTTTGAGAGTTGGCGACATTATGATTTGGCTCGAGTTGTACTAGGCAATCACGCATCCATGAAGAATAGGTTTATAAATTTATTGTTAGTTCTGTTTTTGAAAAATATGGAAATTACTGTGTGTAACACATTATGTGTAAAACTGTCGTTGAACTCATCTTGTGTTCTCCTTCAGGCAGACGTGGTTCACCAAGTGGACCCAGGGAAGGCGGGGAAAACACTGAATGGTAAGTGGGTAAGATGTGGTCTGACTAAGTTCGTCACAACATAAACTGTACGTCAAATAGGGGTAAGGATAGAAAATGTATAGAGAAATAGATCAAACCCATAGTTATTTACCGGAATAATATGTAGCGTTGAAGACATTTGTTGTGTGAATATATACTAGTTTAAATGCTCTTAGCGCAGTGGTATTTCTGCATGGAACCAGCATTATTTCTCACCGATGCGCCAATTGTATAGGGTTGGCTCTTTCCGATGCAAGCCAGTAGTGTGTGTCTCTTTCCCACTGTGTTCGTAGTTTCAGTCCGTTGTTTTCAAGTCCGAATTCACAAACTTTGGCGTGTTTTGAGTTTAAACTACAACATGGTATTGTCCTCTCCTATATAGTTGACTGAGTTCAGATCGCCTTTGTGAGGGAGACGTGATGCGGTACTGTACCGCCATTCAGGTGGATCTAGAGGAGGAAGAGGCTGAGATGCCCGTCGGTCGAATGGCCGTCGAATGGAAAAGGTAGCACAAAATGTTACGAACAAATTTCATCTCTATAGGTCAAAAGTGTCAATGTTGGCTTGCGCATTAAAGAATAACCGTTTTGTAAGATACCCAGTTCTTGAAGAATTGCGCGCTCAGCGGACCGTATTCGGAAAATAATGTTTCTCTATTTTTTAAACAGTCATGCACGGTTTGGCAATGAGAGATTGTGCAGTAGATTAGCTTTCATCTGCTCCTACCGTACTGCTTCTCTCAGGTACGGTAATCGGTATTCGTAATAAGCATACTCCAGCAAAGTTGTCCGAATAGTCAGATTAAATCAAAAATCTTTTTGCCGAAAACGAGAAAATTTCCCTATTTTTGATAAAAAATCAAACATTTTCACGTATTTGAACCCTAAAAATGGACAAATTCTTGTCGATTAGTCAGACCTTACTGGTGTATGGTAATAAGTAATGCAAACTGTAGTGTAAAGTGAGTTACATACTGTCCCTCTCAGATACGGTAGTCTATCCGTAATAAGCTATATAATGTAATGTAAACTGTAATGTAACGTCAGTTATGTCTCCCAGATACGGTAGTGAGTACCCGGTCCGTTCTGTGGTGGCCCTGTGCCGTCTGCCGGTCCTCAGCTGTCCCGTCTCGGTCTCCGCCCGCGTACTCGAGACACCGGCAACTGTACGGAGACCCATCAACATACACTACACTCTGCGCAATAACAGTGATCAGGTTGGTGGCTCATCGGCAATGTGTTGTGGCTATCTCACAGGAAGAAGCCCGTTTCTCATTGTAGTTCTCGAAAGTTCCCGCGAAACTGGGCTATTTTTCCAAACTTTTGGCGGAATACGAGACAAATTTACTGAGTATGTGTTAGTGTCTTCTAAAGCAGTTGCGCGTACTAGTTGCGGCCAATTCCTATCTGACCAATTTTGGTCACCATTCTTTAGGGTACGTGAATAGGTACACTGCAACCAAAATCCGGTTCCAAAAACAATTTGTCCAATCCGGTTCCAAAAACAATTTGTTCCATCCTTCATCTAGATGGGTTGTTTACTCTTTTTCACTCCCTCTTCTTGCAGGTGGCGGAGCTTACAGTATCCTTCGACCTTTCGGACACTTTCATGTTTTCTGGAGAGAAGAGGGTTTGTGTCTGAATTATGTTCTTTGGTTTCCATTTCCCGCGAGAGATTAACCCTTTATCCTCTCCAGGATTCTTCAATTAACCGAAGAAAAAGTTATTGACTTTACGAACTTTCAAATATAAATCCAGAAGAATTGGAGGGGTTGCATCTGGGATATTTTTGTTTATGTAACATTTTCACGGAGTTTCGGAAACTTCTTCATATGATACAGATTATGGGGTTCCATTGACGATATATCTGAACCTATGACTTTAGATGAGTTCATTAGTTCTTAGTCTTATGAATCTTTGAACGAGCTAGTAGTTTTACTTTCGATTTCTGCAAAAGTGTTTTTTCGTGCTAATATTGTTTACTGCAAAGATTCTAGTCTTAAGCCTGTTGTTGAATATTGTTGTGTACAATTCCCGAGAGGAGCCAAAGAACATAACTTTTCCGGGAATGTTTGTCGAAAAACACTTTCTGTTCACGGTTCCTGGGATTAAATATTGCTCCCTGGTAATGGGCAAGAAAAGCCATTAGTAAACACATGTTGTTTTCTTCTATTCGATCAACCAAAATTGCAAAGTTATAACAACAGTAAAGTTGCCCGAGTAGTTACAATAATTCCAAAAAATGAGGTTTATTTTAATGAATTTTTTTTAAAAAGTTTCCATTCTAGGGTCCCTCGTAGAATAGTCACACCTCACTAGTGACAAAGTAGTGTTCTTTGAACTTGAGGTCTCAACTTTATTCTGTTTTGAGTTGACGTTCCGCCTTTTCCCCGACTCGTGTCGCAATATCAACGTGATAGTGATGGCATTGACCGGCGGACGCCTACCGTTTCCCAAGATTTCTCTCAGGTGCGATGGTTGACGTTATGGTCGTTGTAACCAATATTTATACTCTGACCAGGCCGGGAAATTTAGCAAATACATAGTCGAATGCGGGCTTATATTTGATAATTTTTTTCCGGAGTAAAACCGCGCAATTTTGGCATAGTTCAATCGGGGAACTGGTCCCTACTCTACGAGTAGTCGTTGATGAGTTTCGAAATCATATAGTGAACCACTGTAGTGAAACTGGCTAGGTGGATTAGCGGATTATTCACATTTTCTTTATTCAGTCTAAGGTGAGTAGAACAGTGGCCCACTGTTATAACTATTCGTCTTTCCAAACTGAATTTTGTGGACCCCTTTGATCTCTACTTGTTTTGGCTTTTCTATGAGTCTGTTCAGGTCTCCGGACATCTCTGAGACCCTTCTTCAACATGCCACCCGCGTCTTGCCAGCCACCCTCTTTGTTCTGGTTAGTTCTCGTTATTACGATGCGAATGGTCCTGATGTGATTCATGGCTGTCCGGAAGGGTTGTCTGCATATTCCAGTAAAAGTTTCAAGAAACGGGCTATCTTTTTTGCCAAAGAAAAAAATGTCTGTTGATGCAAAACTATGAAGGTTAACTAACGTATGTGAATCTGAAAACAGACTAGATTCTGTCTATAGTCACACCTTACTGGTGTGGTTGCCTGTCGAGTTATCTAAACAACAAACAAACACACGGTTGATATTTGCAACTCGAGTTGTGATTCACAAGTTCGTACCAGACGTATTTACATGGAGCATTGTAAACGTCTGTTTAAATACGGCGTGGTTATCGTTATCTAAGTGATGATTTGCGAGTTCCTGAACATCGAGAGTTCGAGAGAGGAGAGATACGGCTGTTTGATCACTTGTCTGCTGGTGGAAGAACAACTGAGAAATCATGATGCAATCTACTTGGTACCGGTCGGATGCAACTTATTAGTACACACCTTATTAGCTATACCTGAAGAACAGTTGATACACCTTAACCTTATTAGTTTTATCTTACTGTGGTTTCGGTCCCGGCGATACGTTTGTAACATTTTTACTTCTGAGCAGACCCGCGGCCGTATTCACTAAGCTCAAATAGCTGCTTTTAAAGAAGGGCGATTATGTGGACCAATCTCGTGTCAACGGTCCTTTAAACTGCGATCAAAAATGTATTACAGTTTGAAGGACTGAAGCGTTGCGATCGGACCACATAATCTTCCTTCTTTAACATAAAATTTCCAATCGAAATAATCCGGCTACGTGATAACTTGTTTTGGTTCTGAATTTATTGAGGTTTCTGTCCAGGCGACACACTTATAACATTATACCCTATCAGCAAACGGAAGGGGAGCTACAGTAACCCAATCAGAAACATCCAATTGAGAATTTGCTTCGATAACGTACCGAACGGTTTGAGCTTAGTGAATACGGTTTTCCCATGCGTTTATTTTGGAGTAAGATGCGTGGTCTAAATTTAACTGAAGTACGTCCTCAACTCTCTAGCATCCTGTTTGTTCACAATTAGTGTCCACAGCTTGTTGTCATCGGGGAATTGAATTGCTGTTCCGACAAACAGTGCGAGGGCGTCTTTCGCATTCTCCTGTTGATGAGAACGTCACATTTTCCCTGAAGGAGCAGCGAATTGGCAAGGCGGAAACGAATTCCAACAACTTCCTTTATAGTTATTTACACTGAAAACTATATGAACAGATCGTACAATTGAAACCGAGGAAACAAATTTGCATACCTCTACACCATATCAAATTTAGTTAAAAGAGAAATTATATTCGTTATGAAAAATTTGCGGGAAACATAGGCAATCAAGCTATAAGCCCAACTATTACGATAGAAGTATCGTTTTCAACGGTGAATAAACTTTTGCATAAAAAAGCATATCCAGAGATTTGTGAAACATATATTTCGTATGAGGACATCTCATCACGCGGTAAGATATTCAAATTTAGAGAAGACCCGCTATAACGCTAATGTGTTTGTGTATATTAGAATTGTCCTTTAGCTGACTAACTGATCCTGTTATTGGAAGCCACTGGAAATGGAAAAAAATAAGAAAATGTGTTTACTGTGAATTAGTAAGAAGAACGGCATATTTGGCTTGTTCTGTTGCAACAATTCCATAGATCTTGAGTGTGAATATGGGATCTTTCGAATAACGGTCTGTTATGAAAATGAAAATGTAAATAACATTTTCCGACGTACGATCTTTGTTGAGTAGAAGAGGCGATTGATTTCTGATTTGTCTGCTGGGTGGAAAAGCTGGGTAGATGGTGCTAAACGAAAATGGAGTAAATTTGGGCAAAGAGAGGAAAGTGGTGGGTTAGCGTGACAGTTCAAATTGTTTTGGTGTTTTGACCGCCACGTTCAAAGTTCCGAAGGAAATGAAGTTGATTGGCGTAAAATGGTCTCTTTGAATTTCATTTTTACTTGATATCCTTGACAATTTACGTGAAACGCTGAAAATACGCTCTAGCGTTTAGAACGAACCAAAACTACTTTTCGTGCGGGTATGGCTTTCATAGTCATTTCACGTAGTTTAGGCGAACTTTTCCAATTTCCCCGCATACAATAATAACCTGGCAGACGTTTTCTAGAAGTTCAAATCTTATACTGTAGGTGTTCACTAGGATTGGAGTGTGAACCTGACATGCTCTATGTACTGTGCACTCAGAACTGTTGATAGATTTGTATTTGTGGCGGCTGCTATCACAGACCATGTTCATTCGAGAGATGCCTCTCCTCTCTCATCCATCTCATCTAATCTGATTTGATGTTTGTTGCCGAACAATATATCTGCTCGTCGAGCAATACTGTAGGCGGTTGAGCCGCTACATGGTGCCCACTTGTTGTTGGTTTCTGCCGATTTTTGGTCCATGGAATTATGCATTTCCAACGAATTGGTTGACTTTAATTAGAATTTCTAGTAGAAATAGATCGAGTAGCACGCGAGTATATTGTGGTGGATCTAATTACCGCAAGGCGTTTTGAATTAACAAAAAAACGAAGCTTATTAGACGATTTTCGGCTTTAGCAGATGCAGTAAATAAGACGTTTTTTAATAGCAATAGTTGATTTAAGTTGAGTGTTTTTTGGGCTGCAACTTTGGTACGATGTGTTTACTAGTTGGGAAAAACGAGTGTTCTATCGATAATTGCAAGCATACGTTTCACGCATGTTGTCAATGGGGGACACGTGAGATGACACGTGTGGTGTAATCATGAGTTCATGAGCCTTGCCGATGTCGGTAACCGTCTAGTTTATTCATAGTTTGAAAATGAGCAATGATAAGAAACAGGAAACACACTTGCTGATGTTTGTTCACGTTTTACGTGGCCATTTAGTTTACAGTATCAGTTGCGGTATTTGTATACCCACAGGTCATATGGGTATACAAACCCACAGAGTTGTGCAAAATTGGAGGGCTAGGATTTGTCTCCCACTTAGCATGACATCAGATTATCAGTCCTTGCAAAACATTCATTAGATCTGATTAGCATTGGGTGGATGGAACACAAAATGGCGTAATTTGAGTGGTTAAGTCGCGTCTTATCCTGGTAGATTCTCCGAAAATAGTCCCGTTTTGAAGAAACAACACTTTTGTGCGTACGATTTGGATGAAAACAGAACATTCCCGAGAAGCGCGGTGTCAATAACTGTTAAGTGAAATTGAAGACACTTGGGCCTTGTTTAGATTTCCAGTCTCCCGATCGGGAATCAAACGCAAAAAGTGGAAAATATCATTTTTGAGAGGTACCGGCGATATTAATGTTTAGCGCTTTCGAGCTTTGAATAACTAGTTTTATATGGAGGCTTGAAGTATAAATGTAGCTTTACTTCATTGGTGTTAATGTCAAAGTTTAATGTCATTGATGTTGCTTGGAAGGAACTGTAGTAGACTGAATTATTGTAGTTGATCAAACTTCTATAAAACATATCTCTTTCAGCCGAACCTGAAAGAACCGTCGGAGAGCCAAGCATAGATATAGAAGATGGGATATGGATGTGGACAACGGTTACCCCGGGTTGTGATATTATTTATTTATTTCTATTGTAAATATAAATGTTTTATCCTGAAACTGTCTTTTTTCGCTGCTTCACTAGCGTTGCCGATCGAAAACTATGAGTGTGATCAGGTAATGTCAGCAGCACATTATACATTTTTCGTTCCCAATTCCCCTTGTGGGAGTTTGGTTGACGTAATGAAAAGGACGTCAGTTCCGTAAAAATAAACTGTCATTCCGTTCACACAGATCAGCCCCAGATTCGTATTCCCCCGGGACCCAGTTGTATCCCGGTCCCCAGTGAGGCGTCAGAGCTGGATACACAAGTTGTAACGTGGACCGAATATCGATAAGACTAAACGTTGTACACATCTCGAAAACAGCTGTAAAACGTGTGTACGTTTCTCAATGCTCACTTGAATGTTCGACCGATCGTAACATTTTGAGCGGATACATGTGATAAATGGTGCTACCCTTGACGGCGGTTACATCTTGCTCATGTTATATATCAGTTACAAAGGGCTTCTGGTAACCGGGGCATCATATGAATAGGTTCACTATTGAAACCGAGACTTTCGCAGCGTGATAAAGTAAATATAGGCTGTTTTCCACCAGTTTTCAAGGAGAGAAAACCAACACACTGCTTAGAAAACACCATCCGAAGTTTCATTGGTACACGGGTACACGCCAAAGTCTCAGTGGGAATGGCGAGGACTACACTCGTGATGAAAGAAACTGTAGACGCTTGGCCCCGGTGGTTACACATTTCACGGTTTGACTTATACTGGTGTCGGTTATACATGCTGGTTATACATGCTGGTTACCTTTGATTTCGGTGACAATTCAAACTTGTCAAAGTTGGATTAGGCCCCGCCCCCTGAATGCTGCAGCTACTAGACTCCGCCCCCTGGCCGATTAGGGCGGTGTTATAAGACAGTGAAATAGGTGTGCAGGTATCTCATTCGCCTATCCCCCCACCAGCCGAGATGTATCTACTTGTGCTGCTGACAGCCTCCTGCCTCCTGCTACCGGCAGCCGCCCTCAACTGCAGCTCGTCCTGCATGGAGGAGATGGCTCGCATACGACTCGAAGACATCAAGGTGGGAACTAAGAAACAAAAACTCTCTCTCTATCTATCTCTCTCTCTCTCTCTCTCTCTCTATCTGCCTCTTTATCTCCCTCTTTATCTTTATCTCCCTTCCTATCGTCATGCATACAGATGGCTCGAAAAAAACAAGGTAGTTAGAACAAACAAACAAAAGTATACAGTTTTCAAACATCTACAATATACAACTAAACAATGAGATAACGATTTCTCGTGGAGGTATGCAGACTCGCACTAAGAGCTAATGTGGGTAGTAAGGGAGCACGTAACGTGTCATTACGCGTGTGGGAAGCATGAAAACTAAAGTTGAATCAAGCTCCCACAAAATGTTAGAGTCTTTCACCTGTGAACTGTTCTGGATGAGCAGCATGTTCATAAAAGTTGGAAAATGAAATGAACTTTCGTAATACAGTCGTATATGTCATTCGCATACTCTGAATTGAGAATATTTTCGGTTTCCGGTTACATCTCATCGTTTTCTTTGTCTCTGTTTGATTAAATTCGTGAACAACTTCTAGAATTAATGTAATTCACGTAAACGTGACAAGCTAGAGAAAAATTGAACAATGAACCGAGCTTGTTTCGGGATTATCATTGTTGACCAACAAATTGTACACCGAAGTAAACAATCTTTGACATTAGTAACATTTATACGATTTCTTAGTACGAGTTGAAATTCAAACTCCTATACTCTATGTCCTCTTTGAACATTTGAGTTCTGGTGGGCAATCTTTGAAACGAAAGAATATCGTTTGCACTTCATAGAGAAAATGATCTTCTGGTTTTTTCCCGCCCTCGTCAATTTGCAGTAATTAATGACATTTCTTTTGACAATGATTAATATTCACTAATAAGGTCAGAATTAGTGTAATTTAATTGCAGCTAAGAATCTGCTATGAAATTGAGATGCTATTTCGAGTGCTGTTAATTAGAGTGGATAATCGGTAATGATGCCATCGTTTGGGATTGGCACAGAAAAAGTAGGAGATACCGTAATCAGAATCCGTCCCTTAGCGAAGAGGCGTAGGAGAGAAACCAATCTAAGATGACAAACAAATGTATCTCTCTTTCGCTCCCTCTCTATCTCTTTCCTTCTCTAGATTTCCCTCTTTCTTTCTCTCTATCATCAATACGTAGTGACTTTTTAACCAGAATCTATTTCCTAACTCAAAACGAGGCTAGTTGTTTATTCAATTATCCGATCGTGAGAACTTGTTGATAACGAAATAGCACAAACAGGGAACGTCGTACGTAAATGGAGCAAAGATTCCCATCCAAAATTCCCATTGACGAGCGTGAATAACAAAAACACATTTTGCAGCGGAACCGGGATTTATAGAAGAGAGACTTTTCGCCAACTAGTATAGATCACATCATTCCTACGGAGACCCCTACAGTACACTTTTGAACTTTCAAAAACACAAAAACAACAATATAGGACCTGGTCATTTGAAAACTGTAAAACTATCTGGGTCCTCGAACAACATATAAAGTTGACAATAATACACTCACGTTCCATTTTTCGGATTGGAAAGTTGTACTTTGATGTAGAAAAGAAGAGCTATGCATCATTGGTTCACTAACTATAATTCATGGTGATTATGATATTTTCTGCTAATCGGCATAATCTTATATGAAATCACTAGGGAAAAAGTGATTATATGAAGCGCCACATGTCGTTTTATCCAGAAGGAATTACAATCGAGTAGAGGATTCATTTATCGGTCGAATGCCAAAACTAATTTGCAAACATATCCTTGAACTGACATTTTGGAATGCCATGATGTTCATTGGTAATCCCATTATTAGAAATGCCGAGAAAACACTTTTCTTTTTCTGATTAAATGTGCTCTAATGCGAAGCCTTTGATAGAACGAAAAGGCCACAGAAAAGATGTGGAAAAGGTTAATCCTCGGGAAAGAACAATTGTAAGGGTGTTCACTCATTCGCATGAATCAGCTACAGTAACCAATAGTGGGGAGAACATCACGTGAAACGTGGGACAAACGTGAGCGAACGTGTACTTCACTAATGAAATGGAAAACCTCCCTCCGGACTCCTTGAATTCATCATCTTTTTCAGTGACTCACGGTCTGATGTTTGACTAATCCCCATATCCTGTCGGTAACTAACCTCAGCATATTTAGTGAATTAATGAGACTTTAACATTTAAAACTATTATAAAAGTGCCATTATTTTTCTGTTCTAGAACAAAGTGTAAACTTACAATTATGTCTAGAACAGAAAAAACAGTAGCGTTCTACAATGTTTCTAGGTTACCAGGTACTATCTCGTTTGTTTTTATCCTTAAACTAACTTGTATGTTCGTTATTTTGGAGTGTGTGGTTCAGTTAATGAAAACCAAGAATATGACTAACGAATCAAACCAGCTGGTTTGTTTTCACCCGCGTATTTGTTATCGAAAACATTCTTCATTCTTTTCTCACGTTCGTATCCCAGGATTGAAGCCGAATACCGAAAATTCACATTTGTCCGACCTCCGAAAACAATACAAATTCTTTCCTACCGCCGGATTGTAGTGGTTTCACGAGGAAGTGAACTTGTGCTAACAGTCAACAACTAACTTTTCATAAAAATAGATTTTCAGAGGTATACTGTAGGTATACGTATTTCGACCTTATACAACTAACCTATAATCATGTGTTATAGTTGTTCGATGTAGCACAACAATATAAGAGCTTTCCGTAAATAGCCACCATGAATTACCTGAAAGTGCTTACTGTAACCGTACTCGACGCGTGAAAGACACTTTCTTCGGTTTTATCGTACTACTAGTTGCTATGTCCATCGATACCTTTTTCCTGAACCGGTAATAAGTTGATCCGGTCCGGCTGGCCGAGTGGCAACCGTCCGGCACAGAGCGGCCCGGTTCGATTCCCCTGCGGGCTGTCCCACTACGTAGCGCGGTGACATTTGGTAATGAAAACTTATTGTGACGTAGGGCCCGGGGGAAACTCACAAAACGAGTTCCAATTAGTCAGTTGTAGGAAAAACTATACAACTAAAGGTTGGACACTAACGAGTTACCAGGGAAAAAACAACGAGCCGATCAGAGAATATTTAAGGGGAAGAGAAGTTAGTGATTTCGGAGAAAACAACCAAAGAAAACTGTTTGAAAAGGTGTTGTAGTTGGGTGTCCACGCGTATTGAGCACATAACGGGTAAGCTTTGGGATCAAAGACATGTGTGCGTACACAGCGGGGCGTGAGATATACAGTACCCTTCCGCCTTTCCGTTGGCAACGACTATAAAAAGTCGCCTGCTACAACCAGAGCACAACAGAATCGTCGTTTAGAAATGCAGATTGAATGACCAGAACATTACAAAAACCTACGTTCTACTATATAAAAACAAGTCAGAAATAAACAAGCAACTGACAGTCGGTTACTTTTCAGAGTCGGTTACTACTGTCCATGGGCATGACGGAGCCGCTCGACATGACCGAGGTCTCCCTGCCCGCTTCTGTGATTGGAGCAAACTTCGAGGTACGACACAATCGAGAGTTGTAGTTTGATCAGGCTACACAGCAGCATTTTTGAACACCTACTACCGAAAAGGCTGCGGCCGGATCAAACGGAAAACACAGCAGAGGCCGCATGCATGAAACATCCCGGGCCGGGTTGGGATGCTATCCCGAGCTGAATTGGTCGGGAAATAGCTAGGGTTGGCCTCCCAACCCGGCCCGGGATGTTTCATGCATACGGCCTCAGAACTACAAATAAGAGAAAGATCGTTTTTGCGCTTCTAGACATCTAGACTTGCGCCCAAAACTCTGATACGATATCATTGGGACCATCAAAAGCACGTGTTCATTATCAACTAAGCTACGTCTCATTATCTTTATCAATTTGAAATTTGAGCTCAATGATTTCTGAATAGCGCTAAAGCATCAGAGACTAATCCTGTTGGTTGAAGAGCTGCACTACCCTAATTTTCGGCAAAAATTAACATCTAGTGTATGAATAAGTTTGATCTACACTCAGTTAGTTTGATTGAATTGCCAAGTTTTTCCAAAAAGTACCGTTGCTTAGAAAAGAATTCTTCAACGAAACTGTACTTGATGCACAAACTTGTCCTAGTACATTTGCGGATGTTTCCTCACAAAATCTCACGTGACTAGGTATCGCGATCAAACTACAAAACTGTGAATTTCAGTCGATAATCCGAACCTTTGATGCTGAAGAAAATGATGAAGACGTGACTTATATCGCAGCCGTGGACCCATCCAGTCAGTCATTACCAGATTACGGTATTCCGCGAAGAGGCTGCGTGCAGGAGTATCCCGGCGACTATATCCGAACCTGCGTCTCCTCAAACACACTTTATTTCTGGCCCTCATTGCCTAGTGAAATACGACACGAAGTAGCGCGTAAAATGAGAGACGTAGGATGGGATGGAGGTGCCGGTATAGTCCAGGGCACGCTGGTCTACTCGGTAATGAGATACTACAGTTCTAGAGTATGTATTCTGAACTATCTCGGCACTCTGGTTCCAATCCGCTCCTCTCATCTCACGATTCCCGGAGACGGGGTGTGTTTGAGGAGACGCAAGGCCACGTTTTCAATTGTTCCAATGGCAAGGTCTCACGTGTTGATAGATGCTACAAACACATCCTGTTTTGTGTAATAACTTCCATTTTCTAGTTTTTCATAAAGATTACATGCTAGGAAATACTACCACTAATTATCCGGAAATAGACGGCTTATCGCGTAATTTGTTTACAAAACAGCGCAAGAACCCGGTAGTTGCTAATTGTATCCTTCTTCTGTTTTCAAGAGTTTTTTCTCACAACTTTGGATGAAAACTGGAAAAACATTGCCTGCGTCATAACAGTAACACTCCCTTGATGATTGTTTGCCGTTCCATGGCTAATTGTTTACGAAAATAATCAGTTCCGGCTTTGCAAAAAGTGTTGGTAAACAATTTTAATGACCTCCCAAGATGCCTAGGAACTGAGGTGTGATTAACAGATTTGCAGAAAGGGGGATATGCAGACACTAGTAGTCAAGTGGAGATAAACAAAAACACATGTAAACTGGTGTAAGTGCGGTGATGAGATGCAAAAATAGGTTGGTGAACAATGTTACCTTAAGAGAAGGTTTTCATCTGAGCAACCTGAATCGTTTTGAATCATCGTCGAAACGATTTTGAGTACCATCATTCAAAAAACGACGTGACACAATATATTTGGTTCAAATGAAATTGACACCAATAGTCAGAGCTACTTCAAAAGTCATAAAATTTCTACAACTTATGACGTCCTTTTTATTTCAGAAGGCCTAGATCGATCGACTTTGGTGTCTCACTTCCCCATGTCCCTTCAGACAAAACTGCGACCCGTCAGCAAGGTGGGGTTTTCAATCAACACGTGAAACATTTGAAAAGCACAGTAGAAATCAAGAATGTGGAGCATGAAAAAAATCGTCCGGTTTGGGGTCAGATTTCATTTTTGAATAGAGAAACCTACGCGCCTGCTGCCTTCCTTGAATGAGTTGAACAACATAGAAGAACAAGAGAGAAAGAATTCGAAAGTGGTATGTTTCGCTAAAACAGTGTATATCTTAGGTACATAACTAGTTAAACAGCTACTTTACCTAGCTACTTGTCGTTACTTTTTTGTTTCCTGTTTTCAACAACTTTGCAACTTTGATCACCCTTCTTCCAACTTTGCGCTTTCATCTCGCTAATTGAGTTCTTGCCTTTCATAGACGTCCTTTTTAGAAAAGGTTTTCCAAACCTTAACAAGCAGAAAGTATACACAATGTATTCATTAATTGAAATTACAATTGGTCGCTAATGTTGATAAGGCATAAGGTCAACCTATTAGTTAGTTGTAACATGATTGTATGAAGTTGAAACCCCTTGGAGTTCATATAAGAATGATAGTGAAAATGACACCAGTACCGTAGTAATCTAATATAGTTGACCCTATCTGGGAGACCTCATATGTTTTGCGTCCGGGATCGAGGCAAAACGTGCCACTTTCTTAGGTTGACTATCTCCGTTTTTTATGTTTCAATCTTTCAGTTCAATCCTAATATCTCGAGCATGATATTTAAAGGATACCTGAGTGACGAGTAAAACGTGACGTATTAATGATTCTTTCCCCAGGGCTTGATTAAAATATTTAGACTAAGGATCAAAACTGCAATGATTAGGTCGTTTCTCGGGATTTTTAGTCAATTTTCAAAGCAGATTTATCCAATCTTAGAACCAACCCAAAACAAACAGTCCTATCTATTAGTGTGCTTGTTTGTAGTTTGATACCGGTGCGTTTACGACAGAATTCGAACACTTTTAATTTCAAAAATTGTAAAGTCAAACCTAAAATCATGTAGTGGGCCGAACTACCACACTGGGCAGGAGCAAACATACGAATGTCCCGATCAAACTACAATCCAAAACTGACCTTGTAGGCTCAACTGACCGTTTTTCTGAGAGTGGACGAGGAGTTGGACATGGACTACGATGTGCTGGTATCCGTGCGCGAACGATACCTCGACGGAACGGTTGGTTTACTTGCAAATTCTATTACTCATATTATTACTCATAGTTCATACCAATACTTTCAGAATACTGATTATTTACTGTTTTATTACTCATATTATTATTCATAGTTCATACTCAATAACTTACTCACTCTTTATTACTTATATTTATGTTTATTCGTTATTCAGCTGGGAGACGAGGTTGCCTCGAAGTCGGTGTCCATCTCCAGAAGTTCTCGTGTCGTCATCAATCTGCAGCCTTTCGATTTCGCCAGGTTTGTTCATGAACCACTGAGCCTACGAGTTTCAGGTTCTTTCAACACAGCGTAAACGGTAAAAGCGCATCCGACCGGATTCTTACCTAAATATAAAAGTACTATCTCCCTTTGTCTTCATTAACTAAGTAAGCAACATATTTCAGAGACCAAAATTCGAAAAAAATAAAGTAATGGTGCGGTCATAATACATTTTCAACTGTCTTTGTTAACTTCTCTGCAACATGGAGGCTGTATTCGGTAAGATTGCGAATATTTTATCTCAACCTGTGTCCATTCAACCACGCGCTATTCCAACATGTAATCTGACGGATAAAATGCCTTCAGATGGAGCCAGGATCCAATTCTGGGTCTGTACGTCGAAGCTATGATGGACGGGGAGAACATCGCCATCCATCCCCAACAGAGCATGCACAAGGACGAGGTAGGCAGCTGGGGATAGAAATATTACAACTCGAGAACAGCTTTAACTGAGTATTCAATCTAGCAAGGTGACAGGAAAAGATCAAACTTTGACCGGAAATATCTGAAATAAACTAAGCTTCAACGTCGAATGATGACTATGTGAGCAGCATTTGATCAGGTGCTTGGGCAGTGTGAGCTAACAACTACTATCACTTTTCTACGTCACCAGAGTGGATCTTGCGATATTTCTGTGAGCGGCAATAGTTCACCCACAACCATTTATCTAATCTGTATTTGGCAAGGTTCCAAAGAAAAGTGGCTATAAATAGCTTGATTGCTGATTTTTCGCCTACCACCTCCACTAAGAAGATTGGCATATCTAGTGGGGCTTTGGCTTAGCTTTTGGTCGATCAGATTGTAGTATTTTAGGAGAGTTTGTTTGCTTGACAAAAGCGTACAGTACGAAGATAGCGTCATGTTTTCCGAGAAGTGAAGTTGTTTTGAAGTGGAGGGGGAGGGGGGTAAAAGCGGTAGATATAAAGAGGGAAAACGAGAGAAAGAGAGAGAGAGAGAAAGAGAAAATGAGAAGATTAGCGAAACAGGCTAGAAACACTAACTTCGTACTGTACATCTTCATGATGTCATAAAAGTAGTATACTTCCCAAAGAAATATCGTAGTCAACGGTGGTTTCCATGAAGGTTTTGTGAAGAGCAATAGTACAATGTGAAAGGACTATCGGCTCTAGGGTACGGTAGCAGACGTCATTTGAAATGACACAGGGTTGTTCATAACAAGACAAATGTTAAGCTACAATCCAACGATGTGGATGAATTTCGGCTAGCTTAGTACTAGGAACAAGATTGAGCTGTACGGGAATGAATACATAAATGCAAGAGAATCAAAAAGGGCATTACTGTCATATTTTGGTTGCACGCAAATCAATCTTCTACTCCGGCGCCGTAGCAAAATCATGCAAGTGATATGCTCAACCTAATTGAGAACCTGATCACATTCTGGCCACATAGTTGCCAACTTCTTTCATACAAGCATAGTGCGGGTGATCCTACCCTGAATCAGGTGGTGACCAGTTAGTTGACCTCAAAGGTGACCTTTCCATGAGACTTTGCTACGGTGCCAGATGTTGCCATTCCGTAGATCAATCTTGAGTTATCAAACTACACATGTATCATATTTGCAGAACATGGTGCTCACGATGCAGCTGGAGAAGGCGGGCGGCCGTCACAGAAGAAGCGAGGAGGTGTGCGCCCCGGACTCGACCGAGAAGGGATGCTGTCTCCACGACCTCATGGTATGGTCTTATTCCTACAAAAAAAAGACAAAAAAAGGGCCGAATGTTTGGAGCAATGTAAAGCGAGCGGTCGTTGATTATTAGCCGGCAGATGAGAAAGTGTAGATCAAAAATACGCAGATGAGCTGACCGCCTGCTAAACTCGCCGCTTACGGAAATGATCGTAAAATATTCCCAACGGTCTCCGCCAAACCCTCTGTTGAGACTTACCCACATACCACGATACTCCATAAGAAAAGAAGCTCGTGGGAAACGCTCATGACATAGTCTCAAGAGCTTTACTCACACATGTACTCCGCCACGGCATAAGAGGTTGTTCTATAGCCCTTTCCTCTGAAACTTCTTCCGATTTCCCCAAATGGATTGTCGTATCTAAGCTCAAATGTGATAAGTCGCTTGTGCTATCGCGAACAAGCTCTTCAGTTCTTTTCTATAATCACGTTTCATTTTCACATTTTTAATTCCAGGTGGACTTCAAGAAACTGGGTTGGAAATTCATTCTGGCTCCCGAGAAGTACAACGCGTTCATGTGCAGAGGCGACTGCCGTCTCAACCATCATCACGTAAGCATCTTACCGTAACTCCCGATTAGCCGCAGAACAGATTTCTCGACTATTAGCCGTAGAGCAGATTTTCCCACCGACACCGACGGATTTCGCGATGTGTAATCGAGTGTTGCGGCCCTCTTCCTAGGATGACACTCACCTTCCAAGCGGCTTAAGCAACGTTTTAGAAGATTGACGCTAGTTCTGGCGTATGTCAGGAGTATGGGGATTGTACTGAAAAACGCCTCCCGGGTGCTAGGGGCATTAAAATTTTGAAGGAACAAAATAAGGCCAATTACACAAGCAACCGGTTGCATGTAACCTAAATGCAACCGGGTTGCATGTGTAAAGACAGTGCGGTTGCTTTCCAAATGCAACCAAAGCAACCAAATTACATTAAAATCAGGAAAACTTTCAAAAATTGAGTGTTTGGTTGCATTTGAAAAGCAACCGACAGCAACCAAATTTTCGTTACACATGCAACCCGGTTGTATTTTGGTTGTATGCAACCCAGGTTGCATGTGTAAACCGCCACAAAATTACACCGCGGTTGAGCTAGAGAACTGTGAAACGATAGACTTATATGACGAACCCATATAATACTACGGTTACTTTCGATACCATTTGCGCAACTAACACAGACGACTCACTACTATAGTCATGATCGTATTGGTTATGGATAACCAATGAACTCCGTTTCCTATTCTTTTCTCGTGTTCTGATACAAAATTGTTAATGAAATAGTGTAGTTTGGAGAAAAACATTCTGTTTTGTGCAAAATTAGTACAGATTTACTCGGATCCGGATAAATTTAGTGGTGTTTTGCCTCTAACTATAGGGCCTTGTCTTGTGATTTACCGAGCACTAATCGACTAATCAAATCACGGCTCACAAACAGATTTATCTCAGCTCCATGAATCAACAAAACACAAATAACTTGTTGACGGGAAAAAGCCTAGTTCCCTGTTCAGAAGATTTTGTGCTATAGTTCTTGAAGAAATAGACATTTATTACAAATTTTCCCAAATTATACAAATATAGAAGCACATACAAATTTTTAGTGACATGCCAAGGTCTCGTGGAGAATCGTGAGGTCCCAGTTATAAAAGAAATTGCTAAAAAGTCTGGTAAACCTCGTAACGAAACGAAGCGACGTGAAAAAAACGACTGTGATACTAATAGTGGTAATCATAATAGAATGTAAATTATATTCTTGTGAATTGCAGCTGACTCGCTACGGTCACACGAAGGTGATTCGGGAGGGAACTCATAAGGACCACAACGGACAACCCATCGAGATGAGCACCTGCTGCCATCCCTCCGAGTAAGTACTCTCTCTCTCTCTCTCTTTCTCTCTCTCTTTCTCTCTCTTTCTCTATCTTTATCTCTCTCTCTTTCCTTCCCTCTCTATCCGTCTCTCTCTCCCCCTGTCTTTCTCTATCTCTTTCCTCCCCCCTCTATCCGTCTCTCTGCTTCTTTCTCCCACCTTTCTGTCTCTCACGCCCTCTGTTCTCTCTCTCTCTCAAATTTCCGACTCAAACATATGAATCCTAATGTTGAGGCACTGTCCCAGGAAATAGCCAAATCATGTACGAAGTTAACCAACGAGTTATGTAAAAAGATTGATATTTCTGAGCCAGTACTAGAAGAAATGAAAACAATCTTGAGAAATAACATGACCAATGCCATTAAAAGAAGATTGAATAATAAAAATGCAGCTTTCAATCAGTTAAAAGATAATTATCATAATAACCTTGCACATGATCAGTTTGATCAAATACTTACTAAAGACCTATCCGAAATTCACAAAGATTTTATAGTAACTTTAACTGATAAAGCTACTTCAAACTATTCATTCACTTGTAAAAAACTCTATATTATGTTCATGAATGAAGAAACTGGGTATTTTGCAAATACCACTACGTTAGACAACCCATATCAAAAGTATACCCTGATGAACGAAGAAACTCTGTTAAATAAACACTGTCAGCTATCTTCCAAGTGGAATGGAGAACTAGATGAGCAACTATCTATGACTATTCCCAGAATTTACGGTGCGCCTAAACTACATAAATCACCAATAAAATTGAGATTTATTACAGGAGCTAAGACTAGCAGTATCAGAAATCTGTCTATTAACGTACAACGCTTGCTCAAACACATCAAACTACATTTTCAACGATATTGCAGAGTTATTGAAGGACGTACAAATATTAAAGCATTTTGGTCAATTGATGGAAGTTTACAGCTTATTAAAGAGTTAAGGCGTTGCAAAGTTAATAATCCTAATGTTTATTCAGCTGATTTCAGTAGCTTATTTACTAATTTGCCGCACACCGTAGTTAAAAAATCAGTGTTCAGTATAATAGACCTATGTTTCAAAAATGCGGGAAAACTTATTGATTATATTAGCATTGAGGGCCAACACACGTTTTACTCTAAAGAACAATCAAACAAACCAAACGTCAACAGTTATGGCCAAGAAGAAATCAGGGCTATGATAAGTTATATTCTAGATAACAGTTTCGCTAAATATGGTGGTCAACTATATAAACAAACTAAGGGTATTCCGCAAGGAAATAATACGTCCCCGTTACTAGCAGATTTGACTCTCAGCTATATGGAATATTCCTTTGTTTTAAAAAACAAAAAACTGTTCTCGAGAAGAAACATCATAGCATTCAGATATATGGATGATTTGCTATTATTTTATAACAGAAATAACCCAGATACTACACAACTTGTATCTCAGTTCGGTAATGAAATATATCACAGTTCACTATCACTCGATAAAACAAATGATACTGATACTAGTGCTCACTATTTGGACTTAAATATACATATCGATAGTAATTTGGGAATTTCTACTGCACTTTATAATAAAACTGATGATTACAGGTTCAAGATCATGAGATATCCTCATTTCGACTCTAACATTCCACTAAGATTAGGACTAAGTACACTACATGGAGAAATTATTAGATTCAGTCGCAGCTGCTCACTACTAGACGATTTCATAGTTAGAGTGAAAACCATAATTCAAGAATTTGTTGATAACTCCTATCCCAAAGCCATCATCCTCAACAAAGTTAAAAACATAGTTAAAAATAATGAGTTGATCAAATTCAAATATGATCCTAATCTTTTAAGATTAGCTTTCAGAGTTATTTGATCTTTGAACGATCGTTTTATCTAATGTGTTTGTTTCCCACCAATACCACCGTTTCTTAGAACACACCAGACATTGTTACCTCAGTCTTGCTCATGGGAAGCTACTATTGATAAGGTCGATGAAAAAACAACAACAAACCGCGCAAATGTGGATATAAATAGAAAGGACAAACATTAGTTTTTCATTCGACCGTAGTTTTTGCTTTACATTTATAGAATCTGATAGCTTTTAAAATAGGACATAACAACTGTAAGATTTAATTAAAATAGATTAGCTACTCTTAGTTGAATTTTAACAACGTTTCTTTTTGATAATTTGTAGAAATAAATAATTCAATATATATTCCAAATTTATGGCTAGCGGGCTCTCCTGATGAGGCTCGACCGCTAGCCAGTGTAGTTTCGTAGAGAGTCGGAGCCGAAACGAACTGCACTTGTTTTTAAATATAACTAACTTCATCAAATGACAGTAGTTAAGATTCTCACCTATTTTAAGTTAAGCGTTCATTATATAAATAGTTAATTAACATAAACCCCAACTTTTTAAATGTTTTCATTAATCTCTCTCTCTCTCTAAACCATAATAATATACTTGTTCCTATTTCTTATTCACTAATATCCCCTCATTTCAGCTACGAGTCGGTAAAGGTGATGTACGTGAACAATGACCACCAGGTCACCGTCACCCGGGTGCCAGGAATGATCGCACGTCGTTGCACGTGCACATAACGTGTCCATCACGTGCACATCGACCTACCTTGCAGACAAACCGTAGTATTTCACGTTTATAGAACCTGATCGCGCTTTCTGTACTATGTACTCATACCCCTTCATACATAGTTACAACCTGTCTATTAGACGATAACCACTTCATAATAACCTGTACTATACGGTCCTCCTAGCTACACTCTCCACACGTGTACTCACGCGCGACCTTTTTGTCTATCCCCTACTCACTTCATGTAGCTATTCCCACGTATGTTAATCACCTCTTGTTAACCTTCAACAAACTCGGTTCGATCTCTGTCTCTATCATGTGTGATCCTCTCTGTCATGTGTTTGTGTGACCAAATTCGTGCTAGTCAATAATAAACTGTTCCTCAAAATACACGAATTACTCTATTTGAAATCTCATGAGAAGTTGGCTTGAAAGCCACACAATCTCATGACATCCGCAAGTGTCACAAAAAATTGTCTGAGTAAAATTAATAACTTTTTGAAGTTCAATTTGTGATACTTTCGAAATTTCCAACTAGATTCACAAAGTCACAATTAACACTAACAACCCATCGACCAATGGCAATTAAGCGTTTATTACTCAATGAAAAGGAAACATAGGATATACACGAAAAGACTCTTCAGCAAACCTGACGCTAAACACACAGCAGAATGGCAGAAAGTATACGCCGCCAGCTATATTGGAGAAATAAGTACTTACATAAATAATATCGTAGTGTTCGTTCATCGAAAGGCCCAATCAAGTATGGCGCACCAATGCAAACCGGGATCATCTAGGGTTGTGGGTTGAAGAAGAAAAGCCGTAATATTAGACGTCTACCAAACACGTCGCCAGTTAAATAGGGCCAACATAGTTTGTAAGCGGCTGTCATAAAAATCTACTATAGGTATTTGTAACCTTTGGTTACAACTAATGCCGGTTAGAAACGACATTAGCCTCATCAAAATGACAACAACCCACACAATTTGTTCAAAAGCTATACATAAACAAAAGCGACTTGATACTACAATCTACAATTAGGACAACACAACCATACGCAAATTTGAGAACGAACAATAAAGTGGATGACATGAAATATGCTTAATTCGACACTACTGGTATGCAAAGCAGAACAATGATTGCATAGAATAAAGCACATTTGTGCACAGAACGGAGCAAAGGGGAAGATCTGTGAGAATTATTTATGAAAACGGGTCACCCAGGTACACCGATTCGTGGCTGAGTTTAGGATGGTCCGCTCAACTGGGGGGAAACCCGTTCGGATAAATAATGGGAAGCGGTGAACGGCCAGCCGGTCAGCACGGATATTCGGTGGGGGCGGGGCCTATCGACATTCCCACACTTTACACGTCAGATCCACACTTCCCGTGATCACGTAGGGATTCTTCGGATGGAAATCTAAAACAAATGTGATATTATATAGCTTATTCTATTGATCTTGAAACTTTCAGATAGAGTGTAAAACAACAGCTTTCAGAATTTGGTACTTTGTTGTTTGTTTTCAAATATTTGCCTGACTATCCACTTTCTACTATAAACTAGCATAAAACATTTAATAAACAAAGCATTTAGTGAAACAAAAAAACAATAGAGAAAACAATTGTATCATAGCGGTAACAGGTTCACACAAACTTTCTATTTCATCTAAGCAAATAACTATTCTAACTTCACGGTATATAACCACATGTGTTGCCTTGTGCAGTAAGATAGCAAGTTTCACACACTCTTGTCCATAACATAATTGTCCTGGGCAACACCATGAAATTAGACTGAACGATATAAAACTTGAAAGGTGGCATTTCCACTCACCGATTGAAGTGACAAAATGTTGGTGGGCTTCAATTACCTTCGCACAACGTCGTTGGGCTAGCTCCCATACCTGAAAAACTCGAGTATTCATCACAACCACAGGAAGTACAGACAACCCTAGCAACTAGCAAACATCCTTTACAGTCAGTTTGAATAAGCAATATGCATTCCTAATATACTAAGACTGAAGACAATTATACATGTTTTTGCGTAGAACCGGAAATGCTTCATTTTCTGGCTATTTAGATCAGGTTTTAAAAAGTAACACATCAGAGATAAAACTAACCCGCATAGTCTTATCGTCTCCTACCGAGAGAAGATACTTTCCATATGGATGAAATCGTAGCCCGCGAACCCAATTGTCGTGGCCAAGCAACTCGAAAAGAACGGTGCCCGATAACGCGTCCCACACCTGAAATTGGAAATCATATAGTTCATCATATAAGTGAGTTATGTATGTTTAATTAAATATTAACACAACAAATCATGCTGGGGGAGAACTCCGAAACGAGAGGTCCAAAATCAATGAGGCAAAAGTGGATAAAAATATTAGCGTGATACAAAATTAGACAGACTATTATTTTAAAAGCCAAATGGGAAATTTTATGCAAAAGTACTATCTGTATTCAAAAAGAATCGTAAACTGCCGAAAAACACTTACGATGATTAATTATACGCAGCCTACTTTTACAATAACCAAAGATAATACGTCTTAAAAGAGTAAATACATCATTATCGACGATACCTTGATAGTTTTGTCCCTTGAGCCACTGACAACAATATAGGACGGCACACCAGCAGATCCATTGGACTTCTGTCCAGCTGCAAAATATAAATTCTGGCTACGAGAATTCCAAAAAGCTAGATTTTCACTACACTTGAACTGATCCCATATTGAATTGTATCGCGTTTTGCCTTCCTTCAAACTTTGAGTTATTTTAGTGTCTAAATATTTTTCAATACTTCTTGGTAAGAAAAAACCCTTGTGGTTCAATAATAAACAGAGTGACCACATACCAGCAAGTTATGACTATTCAATCAAAATGAGCCCAATTTCTATTCAAACACGTAACTTGTGATGATTTTGCATAAAAACTACACAATTTCTAATGTTTCTGACTTTACGAGCCACTTTCCTGAAATACGGAGATAACGTACGTTCTGTGCGTATGGGGGCAACGGCCGATTCAGGTGCCCATTCCACGCATTCCACCACATTGTCATGTTCTCGTAGCGTCGATTTCACCGTCTTAGATTGCAATGACCAAATGATGACAGACTGAAATGCAAGTAGAAACAGTATTGTACAAATCCATCATCTACAAAGTGTCCACTTTTAAAAACAATTGAGTACAAACCAGAATTTTTTGAAAAGTTGAACTCAACTAACTGCTCAACTAGATTTTCCTATACTCGATACTCATGGCAAGTTTCATTCACAACGGGTAATCATATAGAAGCGCTACAATATGGGAAAATGATAATTACGCGAGATCTATAAAATAGATCAAATGTTACCTGATCGATACTGGCCGTAGCGAAGTGACTTCCATCCGGGTGCACTCGAACCATTCGAACCCAGTCGGAATGCGCCCGAAACGTATGCACACAATAGCCAGAGGCAACCTGCAACAAGCAACATGTAAGGGATGCATATATTTTTACGTAGACGCATTACCACCGAATTTTCAGTGAAGGAAAAAAGATAATCTATTCTGTCGGAACATTAGTAAACACAGCAGTCGCGCTGACATGTGACCAAAACCCAAAATATTAAGAGCGATTTCACATTGTGACTCACACTGAGAGACTGGTTGTGTGAAAAAGATATACTTTGTAGATAACTCACAATAAGCAAAGGAAAATTGCAAGACTTTAGTAAAACTGAATTCAGTGAAAAGTGGTGAAAATATTATGTATAATTTGAATTGTGCTCACCTCCCACATCTTGACCGTGTGATCCCGACTGGCGGAGAGGATGAAATCGCCCGAGGGCAGGAAGCAGACTGATGAGATATTATGGTCATGACCCTGGAAATAGACGGCATAATATTTAACAATTCACAAATTAATGCACGTAGAGAAACTGATAGTGAACTACAATATAACATGTTGTGTTGACCAACCAAGAAAACCAATAACCAAAAATAAACAATAAAACGCTGCATACCAGCAACTTTTCGAACAAAACTAACTTTAAGCGTTTTGACACAACCATAGGTGCCTCCGAACTCCCAAACCTTGATCGTCATATCGGCAGAACACGACACTGAAATGGAAAATAGGATCAAATGTGTCTAACCTCTAACATGAAAAATAGGGCAGGGGGTATGTTTATACTTTCGTTACAAGCAAGGTGCTGTATGTGGAGATTGGAGAAGTTTCGATTATCGTAAAACGTATGAACGGCTAAAATGCGCAGGCGAACTTGACACATTTACATTCCTGTAAAAGATGGAACGACTAACCTAACAACTTTCCAGTCTTGTCGAATGCTATGTCTTGAACGGCGTCCGTGTGTCCTTTCAATGAACGCTCAAACTCCCCGGATTCATAGTCCCATATCTGAAAAAAAAACGTAAATGCCACGCAGAACATAATCTGAGAAAAACCTTTCTATGCTTAAAACCATATACCAGCAACGATCTAACAGAAGATCTTGCAAAGAAGGAACTCTTTTCAAACCAAATGTGAAGAATACGTTTTCTGAGTTTTCCGTACTATTCAGGTAAGATAACTGCAATGCCACACAAAACGGGCTTCGTTTTCGCCGAAAGCGAGAAAAATAGCCTTCTTTATGTAGGTTATTCACACCGTATGCGCATTGCGAATAGTAAAATGAACATATTGCCTACCTTGATGGTTCCGTCGTCACTGCAACTGGCCATGACGGACCATATTGGATGGAATACGACTCTCGTGATGGGCATCCGATGGCCCGTCAACGAGAATCTCTCCGGCGGGCGGGGGATCCATTCTGTCGGCTGACGCTTCTCCCTAAAATATCACAAATATCCCTAATACTAATACATATAAAACATTGAACATGGTAACCATATTTCGGCAACTCTACAGAATAATAATATTTCAGAAATCAAAAACATCTCAGACCTACGACAAACCGTGGAAAAGATAATAATACACTTTCACCTACGTGATCCAGAGACAAAAGTCGCGCAGTTCATGCTTAACGCCAATGGTATGCAGTATGTTATGCTATGAAACTTGACGTGTAATTCAAAAAAACTGAAAAATGGATAAAATTAAGAGAATTGATTAGGATACCTTGAGGGAGCTCCGTGGTTGATTTCCCGCTCCGTTTCGCTGAGTTTTGCCTCCAAGTCATTCACTTTCTTCTGTAGACGAAGAACCGAGGTCCACTTCTTCTCTAGTATTCCAGCCATCACCTTGTCATTCTCATTCTATAAACATTACGAATAAAATACAACGATATGTAAATTGTAAATAATCGATAGAGAACGAATATGCTCACAAATCATGAGAACTCTGTTTAAATTTCAAATTACCTAACCTCATTCGCCTCTTCCTGAGAAAACAGTGTATTTATGTAAAACACGAACCAAATGTTTTATTATCAACGGATAGTTCTCGGATTGATGACCAATACATAAGAAGCAGTTAATTAGCCTTTACTATATACTAGGGTTGTTAAACTCCCACTTACTTGAACTGAAAATTTTGAGCATGAATAAGAACAACCTCCCTGAGAGTGAGAAAAAAAGAATGATACTAGAATTACATTAAACCATCATATGATAAGGTCTTGTTTTTCGAGGTAAAAGAAATAAAACCAACCAGCGATGCCTCGCCACGAAACGTCTGTAGGGTATCCGAATATCCATTTGACTGCAGGTAATCGGCCACCGCCCGATTTCTGAAAATGTTCAAGATAAACTTTCACCACGACCGCAAATGTTGCGCATGATCAAAAAAACTAAGTATGAGGACTATGAGGTCCACTATCCACATGAAAAATGATTCCATTACAGTGTATCGATGACAATACTTTCGTCTTCGAGTTATCGTCAAAAAAAAGTATCAATTTTGTCAGTCGTGAACCGAAACGCGGTTAAATTTTAAAACGCTTTGAGAATATAATACTTTTCTCGGATAAAAGCGTCAAAAATGCTTACTTTCGATTTCAAAGCTGTAGTCTGGAGTAATACGACATAAACATCACTATATGTCCTCTTTCCTCAAGTTATATCAATTCGCCTGAGCGCGGTAATTGTTTTCTGCCGACCAGGGCTTCGTTATATAATCCAATTTGGCAGATGCAGCAGCACCCTCTACGGCCCAGAGAAAGTCTCATTAGAGCAGAAACTAAAAGGCTCTTCCTTCCATTGCGATGAGTTGCGTGCACGGAACGATGTCAATTTCAGACAACTTAATTAACTATGCATCCATTAATTCGTTTTTTAGCAGCACTACGCAGTACAACTTCAGTTGGATGAAGGGCACGAAGTAGCAACAAGAATATATGAAAAATTGCAATACTATGTTACTGTCCTAACAGATTTTGCGGGGGAAAAGTATGAGATAGACCACGAGTACTTCAGAACTTCAGAAAAGAATAGGGGTTAAAGGGTGAAAAGTACACTGATACTCAGTTGTTTTACGAAATTTAACTGGAAAACTGGATAGAAAACTCGTTTTATTACGCAAATTTAGAATAATTCGATCATGTTATGGTTTGGATAGCTTTGGTTCAGAAATGCCAACATTTTAATTTTGTAGGAAAATGACTATTCAATTCATCTTTACTAGCCAGTTCCAAAAGCCATCTTGATTTGCAATTGGAATTCATCTTCCAGTTCCAAAAATGTTTACGAATTCCGTCTTTCTGGTCGTTATGCTAATGCGACGCTTCAGACTATTTGGACCCTCAGATTCACACAATCAATGCTTAAAGACAAACAGAGGAGCGCACACGGGCTCATTATACTACAAACAAACGATTGTTGCGCCAACGAAAAGGTTCAAAAACGGATAACATAAAGTACATTCAAACGACGTGAACTTTAAGTGAGCTGAACAAATTTGTTGCGAAAAATGACAAATATTGAAGAAAATTCAAGTAGGTAATCAATCCAGATTCTAATCACTTATCAGGTAAGTGTCAAACCATGATTTGGTTATTATGGAGATGCCAGATTAGTTTATACCATTTTTCCATTTTAAAGTAAATCGATCGGAATCTTAAATAACACATGACACATCGAACGAAAACGTACGTACTGCATCCAAAGAACTAAAGCAGAATCGAGTTTTGAGTCAACCATCCGCAAAACACACTAAACATAAAGATATAACATGAACCAGAAGACCGCTCCATAACCGTTCAAAAAACATCCCTAACTTCACCTGCTTGAGTGAAGCACAAGTACAAGGAATGCATATCTTTATATATGCCCAAAAAAGTCTCGGTAACAAAGGTGGATTGTAGGTTTATTTCATTATATATACCAATAGTAATGGTGAAATGAATCTTCTACAGAGAACACTTACATTTCTTCACGCTGTCTGTCGGAGATGCTCATCTTCATTGAGCCACAGAGAGCGTGTCAAAAACCGCAACCGGCGCGTGTGGAACCAATCAGTGTCTTCTTTTCTTCTACAACTGCGAATACCCGTTGCCAAAAGTTGAGCTGAAAATTTGATCATTTTTCTGGTATTTATGTACCAAATACGATCAAAAGTGAGCACTGAGCCTTTGAGGATATGAGTTAAGTGATCGAATGAATTGAGATGATGCAGATAGAGAACCGTTTTGATTACAAACTAAATCACAATTTGAAGTTGACTATTTTTAAATGATTGATGTTGATTGAATATAAACTTCACGTTCGTTGTAAACCTGACTCATTGTGAATTGCGTCTTAAACGTATAACACAACCCAAGCACGAAAATTAGCCTTCTTCACCAAATTTGAAGAATAAAGGATAACATAAAAGATAAAACAAAGGAACAAGCTGTTATACAAATTTAAACAGACGAGGAGACATCTTTTTTCTAAACTCGGGCCACAATCTGCTTCCGTTGGCTCTCTCGACATTCCTTCACACCCTGCGTCTCCTCAAATCAACGCTCTCTCGTGTACTATAGCTGTCTCGCTAAGCAAATACATACCGTACCCAGAGACCTGCGAATCATCGCGTCAAAACTATTAACTACACTCTTAAATGAAGCTAAAACTTAACCTAGTATAATGCCATTAATGTTTAGTCTTCAAAAAGACTGAGAAACCGACTCGCGAGCTTGTAATATATAAGAGTGTTCCGAGATGTGAAGTTATAATTCTGCAGCATAAGTCAAGAGTTGTGTCCGAACGCACCAAAATCAAACTACAAAAGTAGGATGATACAAAATTATCTGTCTTGTTTTAGGCTTCCCGTTTAAGTTTGAATGTGCTATTCTCCAGGAACTGCCAACTCCTAATGAAGGAAACTCAGTTTTTATATTGAATGAAACTACCTTTATATGCGAGAGATATTCTTTCAGCTCACGAGAACAGATTGCTTTGATTGATTTACTATTGAGTTTTAGGAGGTTCTAGTTAGCTTTTCGATGTACAAAATATATCATGAGAAGATCACGTGGATCCAGGAGACACAGGTCACGAACACAGAGACACTGCTAACTTGCTATTGCTAGTTGAGACTGCGTATTTCCGACTTGAATGATTGGTGTCTCGTGGCCAGGTACTTAGAAACGTCTGCGATTTATACTTGTTCTGAGTATAAGTGTGCTCAGTTCTCGAATCCTGCTTCTATTTGGTGCGTTTCTGGCCATTCTCAGTTCTACGAGGACTTCTGAAGTCGAAATACGAAACTTTAAGTGCCGTAAAGTGTGATTTTAAAATGTTCACAATTTGCACATTCGCTTTCAGTTCTCTGTTACAAATAGTGTTCCATAAGATTCTTGCCAACTTTCCCAAGGTGGACATACTGGACCTCTGGGAACCTCAACGACTCAGAATCAAAACGAGTCTGAGTACATCCATCTTTGAGCACATTTTCATAACTTCTGCGTGACAGCGTTCTATAGGATGTGGCCAAATCTTCGTTGTAGTTCAATCTCAATAACAATCGATTTTTGAGCCAAAATTAAAGCCATCAAACAACAAACACAGCGCGCGAGAGCAACATACATAGTCGTGCTTCAGCAAAAGTGAACCCCATAACCAAGCTTCCGAGCTCATATATAGTGGGGGCCAAATTTTTAAATGTCTGTCTCTTTCCGGAATCGAACCTGCGTGCCAAATTTTCGTAGCAGAGCGCTAATCATTGCGCTACTAGATCATATGACTGAAAAGCTTTGGAATCAAGGACATGTGTACACAGCGAAAAGTGAGATATATAGTACCCTCCCTCCTTTCCGTTGGCGACGACTATAGCTCCTGACTCTAAACATCTTGTGATTTTCGCCGAGTTTTCGAAGATTTAGGTTGTACGACCCCTAGAAAAGCTAAATAAGCGCGACCGATATATTGAGGACCAAAACATGGAATAAGAAATTTATTTTTTTGAATAAACTTTCATAAACGACTTATTAATACCAAGCGAACTTCTATACACAAGGAATGTTTCAGAGTTCAAAAAGCAAATACAATTTCATGTAGATATATGTATATATGCGGGAATACAGGCACAGTGGTGATCCTTTGCGGTTGAAAACACCATAACAAACTATGTTGAAATCATTGTGAATTATAAATAAATTAAAGTAAAAGATTAATTTTAAGAACAAACTATATTTGTTGACGTGTTTCCCAGAAGTTGTCTGCACCCTCTTATGTTTGCATTACATCTAGAAAAAACTTTACGGAAACGAATATATAAAACAGCCAATAACATATTAAGACCAGACACAATGAAATAGCATGTCTACAAATTGCACAATGTGATGACTTAGTATAGTTTACTAGATAGTGAATAAAGCAATATCGACTGGAGAAGGAAGAAATATATAAAACTGTGTGCGAGACATTATTATCTAACATAAAATTTTATTAGGCTGTTTCTGAGACTGAATCTAAAAACAGAGCTGAAGCAATAATAGATAAATTACATGACAAGATAGATTCAGCATGAACAATAGAAAATACTGAAGTATCACAGAAATACTCCTAGAAAACATACTCACAGAAAAGTTATATTGGTGCACAACTAAACAGAAATAATCAAAGAGAGGAATATTGACCAAAGTAATTGTTACTCAGTTCACCCATAAATATGTACCGTACAGGTACGAAATACGAAATAGTACTGCAAGACTCAGACTACTTGACGACGAAACAGTGCTGCAAGCCAGGAGACGCAGACTACTCCACTACGAAACAGTACTGCAACCAGGAGACGCAGACTACTCGAGTCTCTCCAAGAAGTTGGGCTCCTTGAAATACTCGGGGATGTGGTCGTCCATGCGGTTGATCACCTGGAATTTCTTGGATCAAACTTCAGATTACGGTATTCTTGGAAGTGGTGCAATGGTACCGAATGACATGGCTAGCTGTTTCTCACCTTGTAGATGGTCTTCTTCCACGACGGTTCCGAATCTTTTCCGGCATGTATGGCGTCGTAGAACTCGCGCAATGACTCCTCTACCACGGACACCAGACGCTCCGGCGGCTGCAAAGACAAGGGTCAAATCATAGTCTGAATCATTCCTACGTGAATACCCACAGTAGCAGTAGGAAGCTAGACGTCTCGTAGGCTACTTCATTCTTACATGGGAGGCTACAGTACGAAAATGGACGTCACATTGTTAACTTCATTCTCACTTTGGTCTCTACAGTAGGAAGCTGAACGCTCTGGTCAGTATGGTACAATGACAACTCTGCAACGAATTTTTAATTTCACCGTCCAATTTTCACGTATGTAGGTCCCTCACATTTCTGTACTCAGCGGATTCTGTCTTTCAGTAGAGGTGAATGCAATCACATACAATGTACTAGTGCAATCACAACTGAAACTTCTTTTTTTGCTCTCGGTGGCTTGCGATCTTCAGCCTAGTTCCCGTACCTGAATGTGATTGTTTCTGTTGTAGTGCTGGTTCAACGTCTTGAAAATCTCGGATTCCATGGTCACGTGAATCTCCTCACGTGTTCTCACGCCCTCTGACAGCGCCTGTCGAGCATACTTCTCCATTTGAATGTAGTAGAACTCCCTGAAAAACCGAAACTAGATAAAACATTTAATGTTTATATACCATGTGAATGGTCCACAAAATGTGAAACGTGAGGAATTAATTGTGCGTATGAAACATTTTGTACAGTTTTGTAGTGGTGTCTTTTTTTTCAGAAAAAAAAACTGCCTGGAAATTTCTTTGCTAACACGAGTCCCTACATTACCTAAGAGAATATGGGCAGTCTCAATTTCCTATACAGACACGTTCAACCATTTCTCGATAGAGTTTTCATGCGGATAGAAAGAAAAATGTAAAATTTTATTTAGCAGGTGTTGATACTTTCCCTGATACACTATTGATTACCAGCTGGGTCCGTTTCTAATTGGGGCACTGATTTGTCCTTAGAGCGCATCTTTTTATCTCCTCAATCCAGATGGGTATATCTGGAGGGAAGCCACCCCCTATTATATCCCCCGGCCTTGACTGTTTGAATAGATTTGATACACACACCTGCGCATCTACCAGATATCCAATTTCCCCCAATATAACTACTACTTATACTCATCGAATGGTGGAATGTGGTCTATCTTACTTGCTAAGTATGACAAGTAAAACTTAAACAAATCTCCAAATCTCATGAGACAAACTTATAATCTCACGAAATACAGTTTAAAACTTCTGATGAGGTTATACTCATGATTTTGTTCACATACATGTTGAAAACGGCCTGAGATTTCGAATGATAAACTGCCGGAGTTTACCAGTACGCTAAACTGATAACCACACCAATATTTCCTACTTTGGAACTATTTGGATTTATTTCTTGTGAATCCGTGTTTTGATCTTACTCTCGGTCCCCTTTTGGACTGGAGTTAGTTTACACGATATGGCCGTATAGACAAAGACCTGATCCTCGCAATCGGCTTATAACCAGTTCGCTACCGTATAACTCGGCGATTATTACTCTTATTGCGAAAGGAAATTATGAAGTTTCCGGCCAGATTACCTACTAGAGCGGGATAGCACAACGGGATGAGAGACGGAAAGACTAGCGAGACAGCGAGAGTGGCAGGATAAGAGCGAATGAACCGTAGGATTGCTTACTCAGCTTACCGGGAAAAAAAACATATCTCCATTATCGCTATGAATGTGTATGTTATAAACTAGCCAAATTAAACTAGAATATCACACTTTATTTTTTATAATCTTTCTTAAAAGATTTGCTGACTATTTCTGGTACGCATACCATTATTTTATACCCTAGCTCTCCACTATCCAGGCAATACGGTGTCTTATTAACATACCGCCTTTTTAGGAGTACCGCCTTTTTAGAAGTTGCAAATGAAAATGTGGTCTGAATTTTGTAAGAATCCCTCAATATCAAACGTGCAGTTTAGGTTGACAGATTGCGGTATTTTTGCTAGTAGTCAAGTTGTTTCATTCAAGTTTTACTTTTTCAAACTATTCTCCATTCGCAATCCCATTCTAATATACTGTTGGTTTTTTGATTTCGAAGGACGTGCCAAGACTGGCGGGCCAGTTTCTTTAATCCTATACGAGATTACTGTAGCGAGGCGAATTCGCTTTAAGACCCTTTGAAGAGACGGCGGAAACTAGGAGGCAACCTGATTATACATCCTCCCCCCTCTGAACCCGCGCATTCCTTATTTATACTATATGTAAATTGAATAGTCACGTAAAGTTAGCATTCTCATCATCGTGCACCTTTGTCATTGCACGTTTCTGAGTTCTGCTGTGTTTAACATATTTCACGTGACTGTATAGTTGCCATTTTCCCAATAAAGATAGCAGAGGGTTCGATTGATTGAGCGATGCGGGGCGAGCGGTTGTTGATTACTTGCCAGCAGTTGAGAGAGTGTGTAGATCAATGATACGCAGACGAACTGGCCGCTCGCCAAACCCCGCCCCATACAAACTCGATGGTACGGTGTCCACAACGGTTTGACAAATCCTATACAATGGACTAACAGCATATAGTTGGTGACCAAATTGGGCTTGTAGTTTGTAGTCTGATCTTCACCACAGCAGAGATGGGTTCTTTATGTAACTCACCCTCTGAACCACGGTTCGCTAGCCACACACCACAGAAGAAAAACTGCGACTTCTTTCTTAAGAGGTGGTCAGATCAGGTAGAGATAGAGAATGGATACAGAAATAGAAAGGAAGAATGGAAATTGACGCGAAATTCTTTTCGATTCGAGATTTCTATTCTGAAAACCAAGCTTCCTGTACCTATAAGTTTGGTAGTTGATAATCCAGTGCCCAACCAGACTTTTGTGTTTCTTTAACTTAAAAATTTGAATGAGTTTCATAGTGTGATTAGTTATGCCATTGCCACTGCCATTGTTCAACATTCTGAAGGCGTTTATCTTGAGAGAATCTTGAAGCATCTGTCAATATCTCATGAGGTTGTCAAGCTGTGAAATATCGAAGGAAATAAGGCGTGAAATGAGGGAGAATGGAGTGAGAGAGAGAAAGAGAGAGAGATGAAGGGAAGTCTAAAAGAGAGAAAAGAGTATAGAGAAGTGAATTACCTATATGTCTGCTAACACCAGACTCAAGAAACTTTGTTTGGATTTTCAGGTGTGGGCAGGAGAGTAAATTTCAATCGCTATTGGAAGGCTCACCGGAAGTTGCTGAACCACTTGACCAGCTGGGCCGTGTTGTTCTTGTTGAATCGAATGTCGGGAAAGTAGGACTTCAAGAGGGCCGAATTCGGGTAGCGCGTGTAGAAGAACATCAGCTTCGCCTTTCGCAGGTGCATTGGGGTCAGAGTAGCACTGAAATTGGTGAACGTCCATGGAGTCCAATCGCTTCCAATTTTCGTCTAACAGCGCGCCCACACAGACTACTGACTGGCTAACATTTCCACGATAACATCAACATATAAGACCAAGTCATCTAAAGAGTGCCATGATTTTAAATGACAAGGTCTTCTATTCGAAATCACTACGTATTCTGTGTCTATATTGTAGCCATTACTTACTTACTAGGGATACTGTAGCAGATACCACTAGATGTAACAAGTGAGAGAAAAAGACTATAGTGTGTATGTAGTTTGATTCCTGTAATTTGAGGAGTTTTTCGGTGACGCTGATCAAAGTACAACTGAAGCTTGTTCCTATACCTCTGGCTGGCATCGTAGGGTCCGCAGTCGCTGTTGTCATCGGAGTTGGTGGGGCTGTCCTCTCTGTCCCCGAAGGCGGCTCCCCCGTAGAGGGGATGACCGACCATCGTCGGCGGGAAGTACGACATCGGCGTCGAGTGAGACATGCTCATCTGAAACTAGATCTTCTTAGAAAAAAGATGAATCTCATGACCCCAAAAGACCTGTGAAAGTGTCATTTTAATTTTTTGTGTGTAATTTTCCGTTACAGAAACAAACGCTGCATATCATCAATTTATATTCCGTTCTAGAAAACTACATTACTCAAACGGCCATGTCATCAGATGTTGAATCATCATGTTTTTCACCCGAAGATACCATAGGCGGTTTCCAAGGTCTGCTCGACGAGTTATAGATTTAACCAAACTTCCTCAAAACCTACGTCGATTCTTTAGAGGTCGTTTTTTGAAATTGTGCTGTTCGGTGTGCACCCAGATCAAACTACAGTATCTGACCAGCAACTGTGGTTCGAAGTATAGTTCGTTCCACCAATCGATGACTTTCTACAGTAATCTTTCGAAAATGCAAACGCATTTATCTAGTCAACAAACAGAATTTAAGATTTACTGTTTTGTATGCTTGTAGTACCCAAAGTGGAAACGAAATCACAAAGTTTAAACTATGTACAACCCCTACAAGATATGATAAATTCACTTAAAAGTTTTATAATCTTTCTGTAGAGGGCTATTGTTCCGTGAAACAGACTATATACCTGAGGACTACTCCGCCCACTGCTGGGAGACTCCCGACCAAGTGGGGTTCCGTTCATTTTGCGAACACTGTCGGTCACCTGCAAGCAGAACGGTTATCCCTGTTCAACGAGATTCTCAACATAGCTGTATATGAAAATTTGCCTGTTGAACATTTACGTTGGAAGAAGAAGCGTGGCTCACTTTCACGTGACTATGCTTTTGATTCTATAGTGTTCGCTCATTCCAAAGAAGGCCTGTTTGTAGTTTGAACCATTGGTCGGTTTGAATTAGTGCATTATGGTGTATTCCGAGATCAAATAGCATCAAGAAGCTGCCATCCGCTCGACAAGAATAAACATCAATAGTGATCTCTGATTGTGTTTCATGAAGATTCCGAATAGTATTTGAAGATTTGGCCACTGCAGTGAGTGCCAAATGTGTGAATTTCTGTCTCTCGGCGGAATCGAACCTGCGAGCAAAAGCTTCGTAGCAGCGCGCTAAGCACTGTGCTATTAGAGCACCTAACCAGCAAGATTTCGAATCTAGCGCATGTTTGCGTACACAGCGAAAAGTGAGATATACAGTGCCCTCCCGCCGTTCCAATGGCGACGACTATACACCTTTGCTCTCTTCTTCTTGCACGCCTCGTCGTCCATCGGATAGGGTCTTCTGAGGGAGTTGAGTGCCGCCAGGGGGTTGAATCCATTGAAGGGCGACGGGAAGATGCCCGACGCCGCACCTGGGAACACTAAAATTATCCTCATCGACACAATAACAAGCAGATTAGTTTCAACTGTAACTGTTTTTGTCCTAGTTTTGAGGATGTTTTCGTGACAAAACACACTGAGAGGTTTTGAAAGACGATAATTATTGTTTGGAGTTGAATTTTGAGAAGAGTTTTCGGGCTTTTGCGTGGATCTGTAGCAAACTGATGGTGTTTTCAGACACTCAGCTACGAAGACTCATGTTATGTCAAACTTTTCATTACTTGAATCAGTAAACAGTCTTATTCTATAACACACGGGGCTGGAGTTTTGTCTATGAGCAATACAAATAGTCTTTCAACCCCAGTATCAGTGGGATCGTCGAACACACCTAGGTTCATTCCGAATGCCATTTGTTTTTCAAAGATTTCAAAACACCAAATTTATTATTTTGGACAAAATCGCAGGGAATATGTTTTGATAATGGTTTTGCTTGTTTTCACGTGAATGTGTAGCAAAGTTACGGTTTTGATGAAACGTTATTTCAGTAATGATTTTTAGCGAGATCGTTGAACAACAATAACACTGTTGTTCTGTGACCATTCTCAAAGGGTTCCTTCAACACACCTGGGTTCATTCCGAATGCCATGGGGTTGTGAGGGGGGAAGTGGGGGAAGATGGGCATCGCCGGACGCGCGGACTCCGTCGCCATGCGGGCCATGTCCGCAGCCCAGTCCTTCACTATCTGCAAAACAATGAGTTTGAAGAAGAAAAAAGTAGAAACTATGAATTTTTCTACAAAAATGAAGACTAACGTTATGTTGTACTTCAACTTTTTTGTTCATTTTTGTTTTCGTATGAAATAGCTCAGTTAACTCTAAACACAGGGTGACAAACAGTTATCTAGAACAAATCAGTTATCTAGAACACCGTTCTCAGCTACTTTTGTAGCGGTTTCAATATCGACGAGAGGGTACGCAGATCAGAGAGACGCAGGCGGTCTGATACGCTTGATTTAGGGTAATGGATTTCGCATTGAGTAATAAGAAAACGATAGAAAGTTAATTGGTACCTTGTCTATCATGGTGGACAGATTTTCTGAGATCTCGGATTTGAGGGCTTGAGCCAGCTGTGCGAAATCCCTCGGCGCGCGGGGCTTCTCCTGCACCTGCTGAAGGAAGATAGTTGAAGCAGAATACAAATACAAAATGATTGTCATAATCATCATCATCTAACACTTATATTATTGTTATAAAATGTAAATGGATACCATTCCAGCCAATAATATCTTTACGTTTTACAGGACTACTCTGTTTAATACTATTGTTTTTATCTTGAGAAACATCATTAAAATGTACCACATAAAAGTTGGAATTCTAGTTTGGAAACGAAACCGGCTCAATAGTGTATTGTACAGGTAAGCACTAACCGGCTCGAGTGGTGACTGCATGAACTTTTTCTGTTGCTCGAAGAAGTTGGAGCACAATCTGAAAAAGTTCGGGTTCAATTGGTGTAGTCAAGTCACGCTCAGGCTCGAAGTTTGTAAACCTGTCAACGAATCTTCTTTTTGGCTTCATGCATTCAGGAAAACAAAACATTTTTTTCCGTAAGCTCTGTGACCATGGCTTGGGTACAGTTCACAATTTATCAAAACTTTAAAGATTGAGCAAATCTTTGCGAATGAGGTGTGAGCTGGTAAAATAACTCTGTCGAAAAGTCGATATACTAGAAGTAAATTGCGTAAGGTAAGCATTCTAATGAGGCATCGTGCATTTTGTCATTACACGTTTCTGAGTTCTGCTGTGTTTAACACGTTTCACGTGACTGTGCAATTGACTAACGGTATACACATCTTTTTACAGTTGCTGTGAAATAACTGGCCTCCGTTGTGCTTCCACCATGTCGTTGATGCTGGGGGTGTTTAGCTGAGACTGAAGGGCTGACAGTTTCTCCAACGGGTTCACTGTCTCCGTTTCTTCTGTTTCCTCACTCTCTCGCTGTTCTGTAGCCGGCGACACCGTCTGGTCGCGGCACGGGTTCACATTGATCTCTTCCGGGTCTGAATGTTGGTTGAATTGATTTGTATACTTCAATGTTACCTTGAGAGCATTAAGACTATTCTGTAGGCTCAAGTAGTATCTATGTAAAGTTTAAGCTTTTTGTCCCACTAACATCTCTTCTCTCGTCTCTTTCTCATTTCAAAGAAGCCTATACAAATGTACTCTTATACTGTTGTGTTTAATGTTTGAAGTTGATAGCAAATAATGAGGTCTAACTACAAGTAAGATTTAACTCACTTTCCTGCGCGGCAATCTCGAAACCAAGTGTGTCAGCGATATTTCTTTGCGGAGCACACTGCTTCCGTTTGGAGCTGGAGGAGCTGGTGCTCTCGTGGCTGACTGGCGACTCGTTCGAGGGAGACTCTTCTTTTCGGTCCTCCAACTCCTGAACATGAAAGGTTGGAACGGAAAACAGAAGTGAAGGATACTATCCTATAACTAATCTGCAAGTTCCACGAAGTAAAATAGATAAATGAAGTTTTCAAACTCACAGAGCAGGTTTTCAGACGTTGCTCTGGATTTTATTTTGTAATGTCAAAAATATAGAACTTTTTTCACATTTATTCGTGTTCGTATATCAAAAAGGTTTCGAACTGCCATGAGCCCCTTCTTCAAAATAACTAATACTAATAAATTTGTGAATATATTTTTCATCCAACTCATTACCCATACCCACCCTTTCATCTGCGTTCTCAACGTCCAATTGGATATCTGTGTCGTCAGAAGTGTCGGTTACCGGTACATCGTGGTGCTGAAAGTTGAGATAAATATTAGAGACGATGGATGATCAAGTGAGATTTGTAGTTTGGTCCGGAGCCACATCAGAGTTCTCTTTTTTCGCTTGAACACCGGAACCAATCTACAAACTTTGTTAACCCTTTACATATGGCTAGAAGGATGCATGCAAGACGGGACAAGTTAAAAGTTTGCTCAAAACGCTACTACCTCAAGTTTGCATATTATGGTAATTGAGTAGTGCTCTCGAGATGATCATATTCATTTCCCTACAATACATGAAGTATGTCAAGTGAGAGGCGCGACTAGAGAGATTAGATACTCAGGCGACGAATCTATTTCCGCCGCTAGACGCCGGATTAACCTGTATTCTCTCAATTTCCTGTCTGAGAGATTAGTTTACCAGTAGATAACCGACTACTTTACTACTAGTTGGAAGCTCGATCACGTGAAAACGTGGAACGCGTACGAGTTTCGAAACGTAAAAGAGTCATAAAAAAACGATGTAAAGTGAGAGACGATTAGTTTTTGAGATTGAACTGCATGGAATATAGAAAAGGAGGACAATAACTCAAGAGGGAAATGAAAAATGTAATCTCGCAATTTTCATGGGTCAAAAACATTTTGTTTTTCAGTGAAAAAAAAACTTGCAGCAAACAATTAGATGAAACGTCCTAATATGATTATCACCATTGATTCAAAAATGATAACAGAACAGAGTAAACTATAAGTTTCTTGAATATTCATGTAAAGTTAGCATTCTAATAGCCTAAGTGTGCACTTTGTCGTTTCACGTTTCCGAGTTCTGCTGTGTTTAACATGTTTCACGTGACTGTGCGATAGACTGACAGTATAGCTAATTTTTGTTTCAGATACGTTTTTAGTGTAAGCGGACTTTTCTAAAAGATTTAGCATATATTTTTCGAATCAGTCTGTCAGGATGATCTTGAAAATTGCGAGATTAGATTTTTTATTTCCCTCTTGAGTTATTGTCCTCCTTTTCTATATTCCATGCAGTTCAATCTCAAAAACTAATCGTCTCTCACTTTACATCGTTTTTTTATACAAATTGTCCTCATTTTCTATATTTCAGAGGGAAATACTGAATCAATAGATAGGAAATAATGAGCATCTAATCAATTATTATTAAACTTTTTTCAACGTAACAATGAATACTAAGTTGATTTGCAGAACATAAACTGCGTTAGAACTCTGGTTAGTAAGCATTCTCTCAGAAACCGTGATCAATCCTTGATTTCGGGCAGCGCAGGTGTGGCGCCGTCCATTTCATCTTCTTATGGACGATTTGGCTCAGTCGGCAGAGCAGCGCACTACAGTCCAGTAGGCCGAGGGTTCGAATCCATTCACGGACAGCTTTTTTGTTTTTGTTCGATTAACCTTTTTATGTAGTCAGGATCTCTACGGATTAACACAATTACAATTGCTTTTCCAATATATTTTAATCTATTCACACACGCTGGGTTGATGCTTTAAAAACAAAAACTGCGTTACGAGTTTGGTTAGTAAGCCTTCTCTCAGAAACCGTGATCAATCCTTGATTTCGGGCAGCGCACGTGTGGCGCCGTCCATTTCTTCCACTCTTCGTGGCTATTTGGCTCAGTCGGCAGAGCAGCGCACTACAGTCCAGTAGGCCGAGGGTTCGAATCCTTTCACGACCACCATCATTTTTGTTTTTGTTCGATTAACCTTTTTATGGAGTCAGGATCTCTACAGATTAACCTAATTGCTTATTCAATATACTTTAATCTACTCCAACTACCAAAAAACAAAACAACAGCTCACTTCGCACACTCCGCACATCTAGAAGTGATTGTGAAAGCAGCTGAATGCAATGTTTCCAAGGCGATAAAATGACTCATTTTCAACCGATTGGTCCAAGATTTCAGATTTACACATAACTCTGCTGTTTCTAACTATATTCCAAATTTCAGACGAATCGGTTGAATTCGTCGGTTTTGCGGCCGCCACGCCGCGCCACGCCGCGCCACGCCGCGCCACGCGGCCGCCGTCGGAAGACATTTTTGCGAGACGATATTCAGCATAACTGTAGATCACTGGTCGCACATTAAATATCGAATAGCTCAATGATAAAGCCTTTCCTCCTCTATCTCTTTCCATCAAAATCTCAAAAATCCGTTCAGGAGTTTTTGAGAAAATGGCATAAAACCACTTTTGAAAGTCCGCAATGTTGTGATCAAAAACTAATCTGCGCAGCGCTTCGCGCTGCGCGCGATAACAACAGCCCTTGTCGTCCTAACAGTAGTCTATCACAGTTCGCATTCGAAAGTACTATTTCGACCTGTTTTCATTGATCAAAACTCTTTACGAATCCAAAATTCAGTAACGGAATCGGGACTTTGCCAAATTTTTCAAAACGTCTGTGAGCGTGTCAGTGCCACCGAGAAATTCGTATGTATTTGTATTCGGAGATACAATTTACACCGTAAATAAGTCGACTTTAATTTCAACTTATAACCTCATTCGTAATTCAGTCGAAATATTACCTCTTCCTTGAGTGTGAGATCGGTGGGCTGGTCCTCTTTGATATAGTCCATTTCATTTTGGTTCATCCACGGAAAGAGTACGGTCATCCCCTCGGATGCCATTCCTGTTTTCGCACCCTGAATACAAATCGAGAATTAGGTTTATTATCTTACATTATTGTAGAAAAGTTTCTTCGACTCATGGGAATCAAACTACAGATTACAACACAGCAGTTTAGACCACGTTGATTGTATCTCACCAGCCTAGAAAATCCCATGTTCCTCACATTATTTATCCAATGAATCGTTTCATAAAGCTAACTTATGCTTGACAGAAGAGTTTGGTGAATTCACAAGATTGTTGTGTTTCTCCAGTTTTACGTGACCTTATTGTTTACTTTATGTTCAAGAAAAACTTTGTTAAATAGATGTATTCTTGCCTGATAGCTGTTTCTCGGTTCTCCGGCGTCTACTCGTTGACGCTGACGTTTTAACTTGAACCTGAAAAAGAACAAATTAGTTTTTAGTTTACGCTACACGTGACTTATACGCGTAGCAAAATGAAAAGCTCGCCAAAAACCCGTGCAAGGGTTGTTATTCAATGTTATAATAACCCCACGCGTTGGAAACCATGTCCGGACTAAGTACCCGAAGTTTTGTTTGAGCTGAGCTGAGAGTAATTTTTTGTGATGAGACAATCCAGTTAATTTCCTTCGTGTTAATATCGTATATTGTTTTTATCCATCTAATTTCATTTTTCTTATCATATGGCGTGATCAACTATGTTGTAGTTCGATTTGGATAAACTCCCTGTCAACTATGGCCGACTGAATAGCACTTCGTACACGCTCGCTTTCGAAAGAGCATGAAACTGCTGCTGCTCTTACTCATGCTTTTAGCTCTAGAACAGTAGTGAGACACTATTGTTGGTAAACCATGTTTAGCTACTGTCTAAAATGAGCGGATGAACCTCTGCTGCTGCTGCTGCTGGTGCAGGGCGTACTGTTGTTGCTGGTGTTGGGGGAAAAGGTAGGAGAAGTGGGCGAAGGGCGAGTTCAACTGGGAAGGCAACGGACCGCCCGATGACATACGGAGGCTGGAACACTGAGGCGGTGGGAGGGAGACAACTAGTGAGGAGAAATAGAGAGAGAAGAGAAAGAGAGAGAGAAAGGAGGTAAAGAGAGAAGAGAGATGCGATGAGACGGGGGAAAGAGACTAGAGAGAGACGGGGAAGAAGATAGATAGAGGACCGAGGGGAATAAAGCATCTTACACAATGAAAACAGTGATGGGCGTGAAGAGTGGATTCACAGGAAAGCTGGCTCCAATAAGGAGTTGTCACCAAGATCAGCTGGTTGTAGTAGGAAAAGTAACTTGTCAATCTCCAATATCTCGACTATCTGTTTCTTTATTGTGATCTATATCCGATCCTCATCTTGCTAACTGAACTTTTGTAAACCCCAGATCAATACTTTGATCTGAATATTACCATTTTCGTATTATTCTCCATCGAATATGTTGTCGTATAGTGAAAGACTACAGTTAATGGTCCTCCTTTTCCATCTCCAATTGGTTTCAAGCTGTGGGGGATGTATTCAGGCAGCACAATAGATAGAGCTCATATTGGGAGGATATTGGATTGCGGACCGATCGCTTTCTAGGAATAACAAGGGGGGGGGGGGGGGGGAGAGAGAGAGAAAGAGAGAGAGAGAAAGAGAGAGAGAGAAGAGAGAGAGAGAGAGAAGAGCAGCAGGAGGGAAGAAAAGGAAACAGGTACAGAAAAAGAGAATGAGAGAGAGAGAGAAGGAGAAGGAGAATGAAGGAGAAAGAGAGAGAGAGATGGCGAGAGAGAGAGAGAGAGAGAGAGAGAGAGATGGCGAGAGATTTTCATAGAAACCAAGTAGGTGTGAGTAACCTCTCGCCATATGTAAATGTCGTTTTTACGTGCCAGTCTCTGAGAGATTCTTATCGTGCGCGAAAAACGAGCGAATTATGCAAATTAACGGAATGACAAATCGCCCGATGATCAGTGTTGTCGAAAATATGAGAAGAAAGAGACATTAGAGAGAGAGAGACATTAGAGAGAGAGAGAGAGAGAGAGAGAGAGAGAGAGAGAGAGAGAGAGAGAGAGAGAGAGAGAGAGAGAGAGAGAGGGAGAGGGAGAGCAATAGAGGGAGGGGGGGAAGGAGAGAGCGCAATAGAGGGAGGAGGAGAGAGAGAGCAATAGAGGGGGTAGGAGAGAGAGAGAGCAATAGAGGGAGGAGGAGAGAGGAAAGGAGAGAGAGCAATAGAGGAAGGGGGGGGGAGAGAAAAGGAGAGAGAGAGAGAGAGAGCAATAGAGGGAGGGGGTGAGAGGGAGAACGGGAGATTAATGAAGATATATACTACTAAAAATACTAAAAACACATACTAAAGAGATATAGAGCAAGAGAGGGAAGTAGAGTTGATTTGCTCTCAAACCACAAAGGTAATAGACTTGTAGGATTTCCATTTAATATGCACAGTTTCGTGAAAGTTGCAAACAGACAATTGAAGTAAGAACCTGGCAAGTGATCAGGTTTTGAACACAACTTTTCTATAGTGTTACACTGCGTTATACCTCTGCATAATCTTCTACAGTACAAACTAAACCTGATTTTGCCGAATGGTATGGTTTGTAGTTTTTACCAATACGTGAACAAGAAAACAACATCTAAAAGCTATTTACAACTTGGAAATTACAAAACTCTGTTTGCAAGTTTCAGCATAGTGCCGTGAAGAGGATGAATCCATACATTGTGAAAGAGTAGCAATACAAACTAGAACAAGTGTGGAACACATAACAGAGCACGTGAAAGAGTGAACGGTTTGTTGTGACATACAAAGGATGAGTAATAGATTTTGAACAGGTGAAGGAGACAGAAAGAAAAACAGAAGGAGAAAGGGACTGAAGAAAGGGAAGAGAAAGAGAGGGAAGAGAAAGAGAGGGAAGAGAAAGAGAGGGACAAAAGAAAGAAAGATATGTATATATATAAAGAGAGAGAGAGAGAGAGAGAGAGAAGAGGAGAGAGAAGAGGAGAGAAAGAGAATGAATGGGAGGAGCGCTGGTTCGGAGGCGACCAGCCTTAGGAGCGTACCTGAGAGGTTACTGTAGCAGTTGGGCGGGGCTTCTTGAGGGCGAGCAACACTATCGCGAAAGGTGTATTAAAGGAGAGAGACACGCCCACTCCGATAGAGAGAGAGGGAAGGAGGGAGGGAGAGGAAAAAGAGAACGAGGAAGGGAGGGGAAGGAGGAGGAAAGGACAAAGAACGAGAGATAGAGGGAAAGTTATAAGATAGTAGAAGGGAGAGAATGGGAAAGAAAGAGAGAGAGAGAGAGAGAGAGAGAGAGAGAGAGAGAGAGAGAGAGACGAAGAAAGAGGAAAACCGGAATTATGTACTTGTTTGGTGATGGGGGTATGTGTGAGTATGAGATGTATCTTGAGAAGAAGGGGGTAATGACTTATTAGGCGGAGGGATCAAATTGATCTCAACTAGTGAGGAGAAGGAACTATGTCGGAGAAAGTATAGCATATATGATACCAATTATAATTCATCTCCAAGTCATGAGACAAGTTGGAATAGTAGAACTTAGGTTGAAATAATAACAAAGCTTGCTTACAGTAATGGCTTTAGAATTGAGCAACGAAGACAAAAGTTTTGGATTATAACCGTTTGTTAAACTGGGAAAGTAGTCACATTCATCTCTGCGCCTCGCTTTTTGCGTTATCTTTGGATTTACTCTAACTGGTAGCGTTTCGGATTGATAGTTGAACAACTACTAACATATTATGTAAGCTCCAATATCAAAGTGAGTCATTTGAGCATACAGAAAGTAAGCTATTTTACAGAATTCCAATTAAGCTTTACAGGCTACTCAATCATATGATTTGTTTGAGTGGGGAATCGGGAAAAGAGAGAGAGAGAGAAAAGAGAGAGAGAGAGATTAATGAGAACATACACTATGTCAAGGCTTATGTTAAATTACTATTCAGAGAGAGAGAGAAAGAGAAAAGAGAGAGAGAAAAAAGAAAAGAGAGAGAGAAACGTAGAAAGAACGAGAAACTATATTTCGAGCCTCTGACGCACGGGAAGTCATCGCGTAATCTACCGTTGTGCAGTGCAATTCCTGGAAGTATGTGGGCGGGGCAAGATGGGGGCGTGGCCTGGGGTCTCAGCCAATCACAGGCCGTCTCTCAAGGAGCCTACTGTCGCCAGCCGGGAAGGAAGATTATAGACAACCTCTCACAGGAAATGTCCATATTTGAATTGTAGTTTGATCAACAAACTACGAGGGAGCGGGATCTAACTATCAACAGCACGGACAGTGTTATTCTTTCAGCCTACAACTTCTTGAGCAACAACATTGTAAAAGTATATCCCAAGAAAAACCTAGGAAATTTCAAATTTTTTGAGCTCAGACAAACATTGATTTGATTAATCATTCAATTCTTTGATAAAAGGTGAAGTAACGCGATCTCCTAGAATGAGAACTAGAATTTACGGATCAGGATGAGGTACAACATATACAAGATGTAGTGGGAGGAGGAGTAACAAAGAAGCTACGACATGATACTAAGGTCGTATTTTGTAAGCTGAAACATTTCTATTTCTGAGTGATATTCCGATTATTTGGATATATTCGCAATTTCACACTCAAACAAGTGTGGAACTGTATTTGAATTGTGCCCAAGGAGCTTAATAAAAACAGTTGAGCTTACAAACTAACGGCAACAGTTTGGTTTGGTTAAAATCCTTGTGCGCATGCACTATTTCTGAAATGTGGCAAATCGATGTGCGGTGAGCGGTGTGAATTTTGATGACCCGCATGAATTAATGTCACTATTTCGAGGGGAGAGCAGAGCTGTGCGAGGTTTTCAACTTTCTCTCTTTGTCGTTTCGTTTTAAAATGTTTTGATCTACGTTTTCGAGACGTTCGATAATTCTGCTGTGTTCACGGTGTGCACTCTATTCACTCAAGTGTTCTATAAACTTCCTATCCAGAAGATGAAATATCATTGTTTCATGACACTTTGGTACACGGTGTCTGATCGATCATACGTGTTCTTTTCCTTTTTTAAACAATAACATTACTATAAAGTGAACTCAATTTTTCAGTTTTTTCAATATCGATAGGTTGTGGGTGGGTTTTTTGTCATAGTCTCGAGTTCCGCTGTGCTTTTTCGGACAGAGAATAAAGGTAATGAGCAACCGGTAACCGGGGGTATGTAATTGTCTTGGAGCGATTAATTCGGCCTTTGGCGGGACCAATTTAGCTTCATTTCGACACACATGGTGCCGCCCCCCGAAAGCAGCCTAATAGGTACAGGTGGTCAGATTTACATGAAAGGTTTGTTGAGGTCAAAGGGGCAGAAAGGGGGTTACCGTTCTTTCTTTCGTTGTCTATATTTTTCACTTTCTGTCTCCATCTATCTTTTTGCCTCTATCTTTCTATATGTTTCTCTTAGTTCTATTGTTCTCTCTTTTTCTCTCTTTTTCTCTTTACCTCTTCCCGGCTCTTTATCTATCTTTCTCTCGCTCTCTCTGTTGCTTACTTTCTATCTCCTTCTGTCTCTCTATTATTCTCTCTCCCCCCTCTCTCTCTCTCTCTCTCTCTCTCTCTCTCTCTCTCTCTCTCTCTCTCTCTCTCTCTCTCTCTCTCTCTCTCTCTCTCTCTCTCTCTCTGAACTTTTTCCATCGGAATTCTGTGAGAATGTCTGTGTCCTCTCTTGGCGAAGTTATTATATTGAGCGTCTGTTTACATGACGTGGTAGACACTTGCTTCACCTGTCCCTTTTGTTTATACTATCTAAAATATCGGGCAGCCATACTTCGACTGATGAATGTATCTAAATATTTACACTGCAGGATAGTCTCACTGTTTCACGATGCTAAACTGTTTAGATTGCGCTAGGTGAGAAACAACTGTCAAAAAGAGAGAGAGAGAGAAAGAGAGAGAGATAGAGAGAGATAGGAAGAAAGAGAGAGAGAGAGAGGAAGAAAGAGAGAGAGAGAGAGAGAGAGAGAGAGAGAGAGAGAGAGAGAGAGATGGACTTTCTCATTCGCTACCTGGAAAGCCGATCTCATAATGGACTCATCTAAAGCAATCCTCTCTTTCGCGGTTCTGCCACGTATTGAATTTCACGTGAGTGAAACACCTCGTAAACTAAGTGCGCCAAACCGCGCCGCTTCCCAAATACCGAATACTGAATAGATGGAAAGTGCCTGATTTGTAGTGTGATCCCCGTGCACAGCAGAACTTTAGATTTCATATATATATGAAACTACAACAATGGACGGACATATCAAATTTTTAGTTTGACTACTGTACACATCGAAACTTTTAGTTATAGCCAAATATCTACAAACACAGCACACCTGATCGAAATGTACTAGTGCCCAGTTTTTGCCTGCGATTCCATGAGACCATGAGCATTCGCTATGCAGTCCCACTCACCCATCCAAAGATTCCAAAGTAATTCACAGCAAGCGTTGTTAGATGGACATTTTCTAAGAGCACCGTTTATTTGGAACTTGTAGTGACAACGATATATAATAACATTAAATTCAAAAGCATTATTAAAAGTTGACCTCTGCGAATGCGATGAAGTTTGATTATCACACTGTAAGAGGGGTATGTGTACCAACTATGCGCTCCTCTTTCTGGTAAATTGTGGCAATAGAATGAATAACGGTTTCTCTGTTTACTGATCCATTCAAACGGTGGCTGACCCGAAGGACATGATCAGTAGTGGTTATGATTCCGGTTGAAAGGGTCCCGACAAGAAAACCCCCCGATTAACAGCTTCTCGCTCCACCTGCGCCAATTAGCCTACCTTACAAGGCAGAAATCTGGCAGCTGGCTCGGGGACATTCGGAAACAAGGGGGTACTGTAGTCAAAAAGATGGGGGGGGGGGAGTCAATGACATAGTCGTTTCCGTTGCAACGTCAACTATCTAACGATATGATTAGGGTAATGTGCTCAGTAAGAGATGTACTCAAAACCGTTTCGACCCTGATTCGAGACGGTTCTGGGGTTTCTCAGAGGGCATCATCAGTTGAACCACTCTGAGAAAATGAAAACAGGACGAAAAGATCTTTTGACGAAAGGATATTTGGGGGCAAGGTGGGTACTGAAGTCGAGAAGTGACCAGTCAGTGAAATAGTCGTTTCCGTTTCAGGTTTCACGTGAACCGGGCATAAAGAAGATCAATATAGCTGAGTTGTGGTTTGAATTCGTGCCAACGTTTACGAATTTTGACGTGAAAGCACAGCGGGATAGAACTTGCTTTGTAATGAGCAAATCCAATATCTCGCCTTTTACTAAGTTTTTCGGTACCACATTAGTACAGTAGTATTAATCCGGGTTCTTCTCTAAGGGTCCGTCCTTTAATGGTCCCGAGACGGCCATGCTGAGTAATGAGAAAGGGTGCACATGTGTTGGTTTACAGCTTTCCATCAGGGCTCTGCGCGCGTAAGGAATTGAACAAGGGCCGATGTTGACCATGGTTGGTGTAGAGAAAATATTCCATTAAAGAAGGACGATTATGTGGACCAATCCCGTGTCAACGGTCCATTGAACTGCAATTGGAAAATGCATTGCAGTCTAAAGGACTGAAGCGTTGCGATTGGTCCATATAGTTGTCCTTCTTTAATTTGCGCCGGAAAGATATAGGATTTGCACAAGAGAAGTGTTTGTAGTTTGATCCCGGCCCGCTTTGTACTATGAGCCAGAAAATTATGATGTGTGTTCAGATTGTTTATACCGCCTAGGGTGGTTGTATCTTATTCGTGATGTTATCTGCGTTCACAACAGAGTTTGGAAATTTGGCCTAAAGACAACGGAATCAAACTAGAAACACAGCATAACATGTTTGGATATGTTTGGTTACAGAATGCTTTCACGTCTCCCATAAGCCTATAAGGTAGTGTTCATGAGTTCATTTGCGTTTCAATCAAAACGGTAGACTTCCATATTCAGGTCATGGAAAAACTAAGACTGTGGATACATCAATCACTGAATGTTGCATTTCGATAAATTGGTCGACGACAATTGAGCAAGGTCGACGGAATGTTAGCCATTCAGCATTCACGGCTATTGTGAATTCGACAAGAAATGAAGATGAATTTTCTGGGGTCGCGAGCGATGTTTTCTGACAGACGCACAATGGGGCTGTCATTACTGTAGGAAGCGGAGCGTGGCTGGGGGTTCGCGAAATGGCGGGGAAAGAGAGAAAGAGGAAGGGAGAGAGATAGGGAGATAGAGAGAGAAAGAGAGGGAGAGAGGGAGAGAGAGAGAGAGAGAGAGAGATATGGAAAGACAGAGAGAGGGGAGAGTGAAAATAAGAGAGAATCGCGATGAGAAGAGGAAAGGGGGGGGGAGAGATAGGAGAGAGAAAGGAAGAGAGGAAGAGAAAAAGAGGAAGGGAGAGAGAGAGAGGGGAAGAGAGAGAGAGCGAGAGATATGGAAAGACAGAGAGAGAGAGGGGAGAGTGAGAATAAGAGAGAATCGAGATGAGAAGAGGAAAGGGGGGGGGGATAGGAGAGAGAAAGGGGAGTGAGAATAGAGAGAGGGGAAGACTGAAGAGAGAAGAGAAGAAGGGAATTCGCTGTATAGCTGCAATCGATGAGCGCTAATACTGTTTCTTGAAGACATTAGCCGATTCCATCACCTTATTCTACTCTCCAGAGACGTTATTATAAGAATTCATTATAAGATGCTTGATTACTGGAAAGAGCGGCAAATACTTCAATTATCAAACAGCAGTTGGGAGAGAATGGAACTTGGATTAGTAGATATGTCAAATAATGCTATAGTAAGTGCCAAAGTCTCTCGCCGGAATCGAACCTGCGAGCAAAAGATTCGTAGCAGGGCGCTAACCACTGCACTATCAGAACACATAACAGCAAAACTTTGAAATCGAAGACACAGTGGAAAGTGAGATATACAGTACCCTCCAGTCTTTCCGTTGGCGGAGACTATATATCCTCTGGAAAATCGTCTTGAATCAGAGTCGAAACGATTTTTGACATCTCTTACTGAGCACACAAACTTAGCTTTTCCATCTTCCAAGAGGTCCTAATGACACAAATATGTTTTGTTCAAATGAAACAACCTAATGTTACTCCGACTCGGCTATAAAAATGAATAATCTAACCTGTTCATAGTCGTCGTGCAAGAACGCACCGCCTTCAACTGTACATTCCCTCCCTGACAGCCGCCTGACACCATAGCAAAGCAGTTATACTGTTAGTAAATTGCACAGTCACGTTAAACATGTTAAGCACATCAGAACTCACAAACGTGCAATGAGAAAGTGCACGATTCTTCATTTGAATGCTAACTTTACGTGACTATTCAATTTACTTCTAGTATACAAGGTTCACCTTTGAGCTGAACTATCTGACCCAGGTTGTTATCACCAACACTATGCTTACAGATGCGGGATTTTGGCGACTATTTGGCCAGAATGTGATGAAAAGCTTGATCGAGTTAGGAAAATAAAAAATCACACTCAAATGGGGTCAACCGCCCTGAAGTGCATTTGCGCATTTGCCCCAACCAAGAGAAGGCAACGAAAATTTGCAGCGGTCTTGAGACCTGCCTTCCTGCTTTCTTTATTTTTATAGTTGCGTACGAGTGTCAGAATAGTCGTCGTCAACGGGATGGCGGGAGGGTACTGTACATCCCACTTTCCGCTGTGTACGCCCACGTGTCTTCTATTCCAAAGGTTGCCGGTTAACTGCTCAAATATAGTTCGTTCCACCAAACAATGTACCTTTACAAAAGCCGAAACCTAAACCCACTCACATAAAGCACTGAATAACCGCGCGCGCGTCGCGGTCTGCGTAGCGGGCGCGGTCTGGAAATTAGCCAGCTCTGAGTGCCGCAGCCTCTTCGAATTCAAAATTATTTTACTTTCTTCTATAATTCGATAGATTTGTTTTTCTTTTTGTTTTGCATCACATTCTTCTTTTTTGAATATTTATAGAAAAAGTAGAGTAGTTTTGTTATATCATGTTTCTTAATTGAAATGAAAGAAAAACAGAAAAGACTTGATAATTACTTTTTTGAGAATTAGGTTTCTTTATGTTTGTCTTTGAATATTTTGTTTACAGGCAAGCTTTGTGTGCTTCCGTCGATTTTCGTCTCTCTGATGTGGTCCATATCAAAGGACGTTACTGGTCAGTTTTAATTCTTTTTACATTTGTTCTGGCTAGGATCGATCGGTAGGCTAGATTTTCAGAATTTTCGATCGTTGAGCGTATTCTGGAAATAGTTTTTTGTTTCGATAACCTAAGAGACCGACAAACTTTGAATGCACGACTATTGCACCAAAAGTAGTCCGTTTTCATATTTTTAGATTGAATTACGTGAAATTCGACCAATCTTCTTGTGTTCGGCATGAAATTAGATCGTTTTTCGATATTTTCTGGCGCACAACTTCACTGGGGTATACGTATTAGATGTGTTTATCCGTATTTCATGTATTAGTAGTATTGTAACTGAGCATATATTTTCCAGTCCTCCATCAGAATCATTCTGTCGAGCGAGTGGTCACCCTTACTCCAGAATTGAACGCGGTACGTTGATTTTCGGTTCGATTTAAAAGCAAAACAGGTTCCAGCATGATGTGTTAGATGTGTTTATTCACATTTCATGTAATATGGCTATTGTAAGGCGATAATAATGTCAAATACAACTTCAGAGCCGTAAAGAAACACGTTTGTGTAGGGTTTATGTACATTTTTCAATTTCATCCATCCTAACAATTGGTTTTTCAGGTTCCACAAACTCTTCCACCTGGCTCACTGCGGTTCGTGAACCGAAGAAGACGTATGCCTTCTTTATCGCCACCCCCACGACTTGCTAAGGTAATATTTAATTCGCTCAATCTTTCGATAACCGTAGTATTTTTTTTCTCAAAATTTATTTCATTGAGAGTCGCGTCAGCAATGCAATTCACCAAACCACCATGCATACAGTATACCTGCATTTTTACGGTTTATTTCTTTCCCAAAGAAAGTTCACCTTTTTTAAAAGTAAAACTATTATTGGTTTTCCAGGTTTCGATCCAAGATACTGAGGATGAGACTTCCTCTGGCCTCCTCGAGCATACGTAAAATACCCCGTTTTTTTGGTCTTGACCGACCTTCATTTTTTCAGATTTGGACCGACACATGCTCATTTTTGAGCGACCCATTTTTGTTCTCTGAAGTACTCATGAACCGACAAAACTTGGTTTTTTTTTTGTTTTTTCCCATTCCGCAACTGCCAATCAAACATTCTTTAGGGTTCCTGAATACCAGAAAATGAATTTGGGACAACGATTGGAATTCATGCAAAAATCTCTCACTTTCCATTCTTTTCGGCTAGTTTCCTTTCCTAAAGGTAAAAGAACACCTTAATAGTCTTATTAGTTTAGTACTTAATAGTTATCAATTGTTTTTATGCTCAAAAACCTCCTCATGACTGTCGGTATGGTTTTTTTAATGCGCCTCTGTAGCCTCCAGACAACGGCCGATCGTCTGCGCCTCCTCATTTCGCACACTCTCTACCGCGTCCGTCTGCACTCTCCTGTTATTGCACACTGTCTAGCTTGTTTGTTGCGTCATCGACGGAGGCGCATTGGTCGACAGAGGCGCATTACAGAATATCAAACTACAGTTCAGCAAAGGAAATACATAGCAAATGTTACATATTTACATTCAGTGGAATAGTACGAATGCTTCTAGAACATTGTTTTCACTCTATAGTCTGGTTCCAAGAAGTATGATGCAATAAGGCCGTTTTCTTGAAATTCATGCGAAAATCTCTCTCTTTTCACTCGTTTCGGCTATTTTCCTTTCCTGAAGGTAAAACAACATGCTAATAGTCTTATTAGTTTAGTACTTAATAGTTATCAATAGTTTTTATGCTCAAAAACCTCCTCATGACTGTCGGTATGGTTTTTTTTAATGCGCCTCTGTAGCCTCCAGACAACGGCCGATCGTCTGCGCCTCCTCATTTCGCACACTCTCTACCGCGTCCGTCTGCACTCTCCTGTTATTGCACACTGTCTAGCTTGTTTGTTGCGTCATCGACGGAGGCGCATTGGTCGACAGAGGCGCATTACAGAATATCAAACTACAGTTCAGCAAAGGAAATACATAGCAAATGTTACATATTTACATTCAGTGGAATAGTACGAATGCTTCTAGAACATTGTTTTCACTCTATAGTCTGGTTCCAAGAAGTATGATGCAATAAGGCCGTTTTCTTGAAATTCATGAGAAAATCTCGCTCTTTCCACTCGTTTGGGGTATTTTCCTTTCCTAAAGATGAAAAAACATATTGACAATCTTATTAGTATAGTTCTCAATAGTTATCAATAGTTTTTATCCTCAAAAACCTCTTCATGCATGTCCGTAAGTTTTTTTGAATGCGCCTCTGTCGCTCCAGACAAAGGCCGCTGGTCTGCGCCCTCTTCATTCCGCACACTCTCTACCGCGTCCGTCTGCACTCTCCTGTTATTGCACACTGTCTAGCTTGTTTGTTGCGTCATCGACGGAGGCGCATTGGTCGACAGAGGCGCATTACAGAATATCAAACTACAGTTCAGCAAAGGAAATACATAGCAAATGTTACATATTTACATTCAGTGGAATAGTACGAATGCTTCTAGAACATTGTTTTCACTCTATAGTCTGGTTCCAAGAAGTATGATGCAATAAGGCCGTTTTCTTGAAATTCATGAGAAAATCTCGCTCTTTCCACTCGTTTGGGGTATTTTCCTTTCCTAAAGATGAAAAAACATATTGACAATCTTATTAGTTCAGTTCTCAATAGTTATCAATAGTTTTTATCCTCAAAAACCTCTTCATGCATGTCCGTAAGTTTTTTTGAATGCGCCTCTGTCGCTCCAGACAAAGGCCGCTGGTCTGCGCCCTCTTCATTCCGCACACTCTCTAACACGCCGGTCTGCACTCTCCTGTTATTGCACACTGTCTAGCTTGTTTGTTGCGTCATCGACGGAGGCGCATTGGTCGACAGAGGCGCATTACAGAATATCAAACTACAGTTCAGCAAAGGAAATACATAGCAAATGTTACATATTTACATTCAGTGGAATAGTACGAATGCTTCTAGAACATTGTTTTCACTCTATAGTCTGGTTCCAAGAAGTATGATGCAATAAGGCCGTTTTCTTGAAATTCATGCGAAAATCTCTCTCTTTTCACTCGTTTCGGCTATTTTCCTTTCCTGAAGGTAAAACAACATGCTAATAGTCTTAGTAGTCCATTTCTAAGCATTATCAATGGTTTTTATACTCAAAAACTTACGATTGTCTGTAGGTTTTCCATGCGGATCTGTCTGGTCTTTGGACAGCGGCTGGTTGTCTGCACTCTACAACTTTCGCATACTCTCTCATTCGCATTGTCGAGCACACTCCAAAGTACACAATTTCTCTCTCGCTGCCAGCACTGACCATTCATGCATACATAATATAAGCATATAAGGAAAAATGCAGGAAAATTGTTGTTTCTTTCCTGGTTTCCCGGTCCAGACCAAGTTGCTATCTAGACAAAAACTGCGGTTTCTTACCCACGAGAAACATAGTTTGATTTCTAAAAAGAATGAGCGAATTTCGAACGAACACTTTCTCTGTCTTGATACAGCGTAGTTTTGAATGTTGACGGTGATTCTCTAGTACATAACTACATATACTTCTCAATATCCGAACGACTTCATTGGAAAGAGAGGATCGTTTGTCTCTCGCACACACATCCCCGAACCAGTCACAGGAGCTTGGAACCGATCGGTTATCGAGCGAATGAACCGAACCGCAAAAGATTCTCTAGTGACAGGTCGTGATTCACTTCTTCACTTAGCCCAGAATTAGAATATACCTTCAAGCTCACAAGTCAAGATGGAGCTGGAACGTCTGACCTATACGATTTCAATGAAAACCCAAATAATTGAGCATAAAATTATTTTCAGCAATTGAACACAATTTGCTCCCATGCTCTTGTATGACAGTAACTCATGCCGAGAGAAAGCGATGCTGACCCAACAAATAAATTACTGGATTTCGATCTTTATCAGAATAAATAGTTATTTCGTTTATAGATGCGATACTCATTCGAAAACTGAACCGTAACAGGCATATACTTGCACTACTTGAATGATTGAACTACTTAAATAGTGTACATTTTCTCAAGAGTTTTGTGGAACCACAACTGCGTACACTTATATTTCGGTAATGTCGAAACAGAAGATGTTTACTTTATCGAAACCTCGAACGAATGTATTTTGTACTACTTATCATTCATTCAATCTCTCAAAAAGGCTTTTGTTTCATCAAAAAGTGAACTTCGTGTAATAAAACGTGTAAAGGCGTACTCAATATAGGTTTTGTGACATAGTAGTCAATCTAAAATCCGAGCTTCATAGAAACAGTGCTGAGTGACCTGAAAAAAACCACACATTTCTCACAATGTAGAAACTGATTGGGAAAGGCGGCAAGCGAAAAAAGTAACCTGAAAAAAAACCATATGAGAGAGAAGTATTTTAAAAACGAATAACGGGAAATGCCGTAACCCAGGCAGGGGGTCTGGGGGGCGGCAGCCCCCCAGTATTTTTATACTACATAGGCTCATTTTTTGGCATTACGGACGTTCGTTTTTTTTTGGCTGAACAAGAGGTATTTTACGTATGTCCTCGAGGAAGAATTCTGTTCTCCTCTCCCACTTTCTCCATACGACGTAAGTTGATATTATGAATTGAAAGCTCATTACTATTAATCTTGGATCTCGTTGAATTGGTTGCTGTGTATGCATTGCAGACAGATAGCCAGCCGTTTGTTATAGTCTTTTTCATTCCTACTGAGACCCCTACAGTAAAATTAACAAAATTTAAATCCGTTCAACTGAGCTATTTGTGATTGGAAAGGTTGATGATTTTCTTGAGGGAACGTTTCTTCGCAAATTGCAAATGATCTTGTATTTTTTTTCGCATTATTTTTCTCAATTAGCGAAAACGTTCTCTTTTTAATTACTACTGTTGATGAACTCATACAAACATGTTGACTAGAAATTGAGCAACGCCGAACTCTATCTCTCGAAACTAAATCAAAACGCCGGCTCAGTTCCTAGCCACGTTTTTTATGCTGTAGTTCTGTTTCGATATTTTTGTTCTTGTCTTGTCATATCAGGATTTTGAGGTGATGTGAGCTTTCTCTTCCCACCGTGTTATTATATTTTCGGTTGTTTATTTTCTTTTCACTAGGTGATAATTGTTCGAACACGTTGTTATTTTTAGATGTTTGTCTACTTGATAATATTGAATAGGTTGTATAAAAACCTTTCTTGTGCATGATTTGGTTTAATATTATTCGTTTGTTTGTTTGTTGTGATCAACTGGGTTGATCGTTCATTTTGTTATTGTTGGGTCTTTCAGTTGTACCTTTGTTCGTTGAGTTTTGTTGTTTTTGCTTAGTTGAAATAAACTATACACAAATGTTCATTATTGGCTATTCTTTCCTATTTTTGAATTAATGTTATAAGAAATGTGTGCATCATATAGAATTAAATCGCTTGTCACTTGTCAGAAGACGAATATAACCGTCTGTCACTGTCATTTCTGGTCTCGTTAACTGGTTATATGGGCAATCTCCAAGACAATTATCGCGGGTGTCAAATGGCTGCACGCTTAGTGGCGCCGCTCGGCTCACTGCCCGTGGGTTCGAGTCCTCCCAGTGACCAATTTTTGATTGAGATAGGATATTTGGAAAAATGCCAATTTCGTGACTCCGCCCACATAAATTTACGGTAGCTGAAGGCTATTGTTCGGTGGAACGAACTATACCGCAGTACTTAGCGCCATGCTACGAATATTTTGCTCGCAGGTTCGATTCCGGCGAGAAGTTCATAAACTTGGAACCCACTATACAGTACCCCTGCCATCATTCTGCTAACTTTCTCTACAGTACCCAAAACGACCTCGAGACGCGTGCGGGGTAACGGAAATTGCCGCATTTACGCCTTACAGTGAGACGGAGTGATTTATTGCCTAATTGGTCCGAGGATGTATCATATTGCCTGGTTGAACAAGCAAACAATTATATATTAGAAATAAATTGAATAGTCATCTATGATTCGAACGGTATCCCCAACTAAAAGCTTGAATGTGCTTGGAATTACGAATGTAAAGAAACTACTAGTGTAGCTAGGTTGAAACAAGTGCTTTTGTTGATGTCAGAATGGTCTCGGTTATTTTTTTTTTGATTAAGTTTGAGTGAACGAATTCGGGAAGCGTTTCAAATTTTTAGAATCGTACTGTAGTTACATTTCCAGTTACTTTCATTCTACCCATTATCACACACTTTACTTGCGTGATAAACTCATTCGTCACATTGTGGTTTGTCGGGAAACGAGGCCCAATTCCAGCCAGTTACAATAGTAATCCATATCGTTCATCTTTGTCAGCGCGCGCTTTATGGCAACCGGCTGGCGATATAGGCTGAGGCAGTAGGTAATCATCTGGTGATTATAGAAGGACCGGAAAGGATCCCGTCGCGAAAACGATTACGGTAGTCGACGTGGCAAGAAAAACTGGCCCGAATAGGGGAAAGATGACTGCAGTCGGGAACAAGAAGTGAGAGTATAGGGGGTTCGCTCTGTTTGTAGTTTGATCTCGCTGTTTTCAGGTACATACAGAACCTGGGGTAGTTAGAGGGGGACATAAGGGGCGCGGCTTACAGGCTCAGGCGTGGCTCGAAGAATCAATGTCACGCGCCAGTTTTTGCGGCAAAACTTCGGTTTTGAGTTTATAAAATTGAATTTTGAGTGAAAAAATGGAAATTAGAGAGAAAATTATCTAAATGCATATATTTCCTCTCCCTTTGTTGAAAGATGATGAAGTTTCGTGTTTATAATATGGGACTTAGGGGGGTACTTAGTCCGCAGTTCGTTACCGCAAGACTTGGTACCAGATTTCCCACGGCTAAGTCCCATGAGAATTGTCATAGATATTCGTAAAATGTGACAGATATCGAGATCAATCTACAACCAAGATTATGGTATATATATACTCCGTTTCACCAATCGATGACTTTCTACAGTAATCTTTCGAATATTCGAGGCTGTTTATCTATTAAACAGACGAACTTATAGATTCACTGTTTTCTAGGCTCGTTTTAACCAATGTGGAGAACAAAATTACAAAGTTTAAACTATTTTCAATACCTAGAAGATATCAAAAATTTGCTTGAAAGATTCGCAAGCTTAAGTAGAGGGCTATTGTTGCGTGAACCAGACTATAATAGCCCTTCCTCCTATGATAAGACATAACCGGTTTCCAATGATGGGAGGGAGGTTGATTGTCGCACTGCAATTGTAGTTTGGTGTTTTGTCGGTCATGAGGTGATACGTTTCTCGTTGTATGGAAATACGTTTTAAGATTTTCTGAGTTGTTGGACTGCAGCTCTTGATGTGAACAACTTCTGTTTGAACTAGTCACACAGATCTCCAACTATAGGGGGTGCCAAATTTATAATATTCTGTCGCTCACCGGAATCGAACCTGTGAGCAAAAATTTCGTAGCAAAGCGCTAACCACTGCGGTCTTTGAGCACATATCCGTTAAGATTTTCAATCGAAGATATGTGTGCGTACACAGTGGAAAGGGAGATATACAGTACCCTTCCGCCTTTCCGTTGGCGACGGCTATATAAGTAGGGAACTCGAACTACAAACAGGCCATTGTTTCCAAAGACAATACTGAAGGGAAAATCGGAACAAACCGGGTTGGCTGGCTTCTGTTGATTGCCGCGGTACGCATCTCAATTATACCAATTCATGTCCTTTTTCCGCTGCCACCTCTGACCAATTTCCTAGCAGGTATCAGGGATAATCAAGGTGGATAACCGAGGTCATTCGGAGGGGGCGAATAGAGAGAGAGAGAGGGGGGGGGAGAGAGAGAAAGAGAGAAAGAGAGGGAGAGGAGGAGAGAGGGGAAGAGGAGGAAAGGGAGGAGGGAGAGAGAGAAAGAGACGGTGAAGAAAGAAAGATGCTAGAGGGACACAAAAAGGGGACGGTATAAGAGAGAGGGAGAGAGGAAGAAAGCAAGTGAGAGGACTGACGAAGAGAGGAGAAAATGTAGAGAGTGCGAGAGATAGAGAGGGAGAAGAAAATGCCAGAGAGAGGGAGAGAGATTCTATTCATATACGGTCCGGTCCGTAAAAGCCGTGGTGCCTGCCAATTGGCACCTATCTGTCGGCTATCCCCCAAGAGGTCCTCCGTTGTTTACAGTCCGCGACCAATTACGGTAATTGTGGAAGCAAACAGTTGTTGGTGGAAGACAATGCAGAATCAGTGGCCGGTCACCTTGAGAGCCGCGAAAATTGACACCCAATTAGACTACGGTATAATCAAGGCGCCGATGAACTGTTCTATTGTATAGTCGTCGCCAACGGAATGGCGGGAGGGTACTGTATATCTCAATTTACACTATGTTAAGACACAAGTCCTTGATTTCTAAGCTTATTGGTTACGTACTATCTTAGCGTAAATTTGGCATCCCCTTTAGAATGAATGCAGGGAAACCGATGGTTGCAATAGGGAGGAGGTCTAGAGGATTGTGCGGAAGCTTTTGAACGAAAACCTGAACAAACGTGAATAACGAAACGATGGAAGTTCTCCTCCAAACATTTTATAGCGATGTATTTGTCCAGAAATGTAGGTTTTGCTCCTGTCTAGCAAGCTAGTACGGTCGGTGTACGCAGCCCTATCCCGTCGTATTTGTAGTTTGATCCATTTGATTTTTAGTGATTCTCAAATCATAAGGAGGGTTGTGATTGAAATACAGTGAATAATTGGCAATTATACATTTGCAAACACTGTATTGCTCACTGTAGTAGTGCACGTGGAAATGTTATTCGAAGATGTATTGAAGAAGGACGATTATGTGGTCCAATCGCAACGCTTCACTCCTTTAAACTGTAATACATTTTTCAATTGCAGTTTAAAGGACCGTTGACACGGGATTGGTCTACATAATCGTCCTACTTTAAGTTGTTTTATTTGAATAAACTATATTTGTGTCACTAGGACTATGCTTTTGTGTACATCTCACTGAGCACATTAGTTTGAATGAACTTTGAAAAGATGATTAGCTTTTCGAGAATTGACCTGAACCGACCGGCAATGCCTGTTGTCACCTGTCCTTTGTGTACTCGGTATGATTGACAGTTAGTCTCCGATTACGATTAGACTGCATGCTGTTTACAGATAGACGGGGCGCGCGTCGCGGAGCATCTGCATAAACCTATGAAGGATCGGCCACAAACAATCTACGTACATGTAGTCTAACTCAAACAGGGAGGGGGTCGAAAGTGACGGGGAATGACAAAATCTGCGTTGTAGTTGGATCTCGACTCTTTTTTCTGTGCATAATTATATAACTCAGTGAGGCATCTAGACTAATACACCATTTGTGACTCTGTCTGCAGTAACAGACCAGTATTGTAATAATTTACTATTAGAACTATATGTATATTTTATAAATTTGATTAATGAAGGATCGGCCACAAACAAGCGCTATCCACCATCTTCACTTCAACTATATAATCGAGGGGTTCAAGAGCGGGAACAAACTAAGTATGAAACTAGTGAAAATCTAGATATAGGGAATGCTCGAATCTTCGTGGTACTCTGATCTCAATGCACGTAATAGAGAAACATACACCGTAGAGGCCTTATTTGAAAAGAGCGAACTGAATAAAGGAAAGGCTCTATCTAAGAATGCCAAAACTTGATCATCTGGGTCATTATAACGGTGTCAGTAGTTTGATTCAGTGCAGTTTTCTCGAACTTTGCCTGAAAATCCTGCTGTTCTCACTCCTACAATCCCGTTTCTTAAACGTTAAAGGAGGACAGAATGGAAAACTAGTTTAGGTACCCCGGGGTACCTAAACATAACGTTGCGCGCCCCAAAACAGACTAAAACATGTGAACCGTATGCAAATTAGGTTTGTTAGTTTGAGTAAAAATGGGTATATATCAATTTCTCTTGAGCAGCTCTCTCATATAAACTTTCCTTTCTGTCCCCCTTCAATCGAAAACAAAACTTCGGCATCTAGTCGACAGCTTCCCTGGCATCATAGCAACGTCTCATGAAAAGATCACCTTTGAGATGAACTATCTGGTCACCGCCTCGCCCAGGCTTAGGCCACGTGCACTATGCTATACATACAAAGTTGGCAACTATGTGGTCAGAACGTGATCAGGTTGAGCTCACAATTTGCACGACTTTGCTACGGTGCCTGGTTTTTCTACCTCATCAGACATGTTGAGGCTTTTGTCTCCTCCTCCACCTTAGAACACCCCATCGAAAATGGTGAGTGCATTCTGAACAGCGTGAATCGGCGCCCATCTGCCTACCGTAATCTTCGGATCTTCCACTTATATGGGTGTTGTTCTCCAGGTGAGAAGTGTGGCGGGGCGGAAACGCATGTTTTATTCATCCCGCCACGATTAGCCTGCCGCGCCCGGCTCCTCTTAAATTGCCACAGGCGGCCCACTTAGTTTTATTGCCTTTCCGGGGAAGCAATTCATTAATTAAGATTGGATAAACAAATAGGGCTTGAGAAACCTGGCCGCCCCGCCAACATGCGGGACCGAAACAATGGAAGAGCGAGGAAATATATTCGCGTTGTAGAATGAATACTGAATACAGTTGAGTTGTAGTTTGGAAGTTGTAGTTTTGCCCAATTACACAGCACATTCCACGAAAAGCACATCACAGCACATGTACTGTTGGCGCTTGTCTTTCCTGAAGCGAAGAGAAGAGAGTAGGGAAAAGTTTGCAAGTGCCTATCATATTTCTTTCTGAAATACTGATATATGTTGGCTGATGACAGAAGTAGCTGGGTTTATAGCAACCACCAACAAAAAAGTAACCCGGTTCCTATTTGGTTTCTTTCGAAAGGATATTTAGACACATCCGTTCTGTGATGATTCAAAGAAAGAATTAGAAAAATATTCAAGCTGTTCCAAGTTCGATCTATGTTGTTTTTACCGAAGTACGCAAAAATAACCAAGGTGAGTACCAGCACTTCAAAAATATTGATCTAGTCACGGTGAGATGAGAGAATACAACGCGTAAAACACGTGAACTCAAAGAAAACCTTGTTGTCCAATACAGCTTGGTCAGTGTTTTCAATTGTTTCTCGTTTGGCGCCCATTGTTTTTGTGTGTAGCCAGCTAGCGGAAGTGCCAAATCACAGTGTAAGAAGGCGCGAATTACGGTAGCGGGACGACACAATGGAAACGACCTTCCCCCACACCACAGCTATTCTCATTAGAGCGACACGCGCCCCAACACGAATTCGAAATTGGCACGTTGTCAAGTTCTCGGTGGAAATTGCGACAACTATAAGCAGCACCTACAGATTACGTATGCTAAAAAATAATCTGGACCATCATCCCGTCCTGCGTCTCTTTGTGCACTATTTCGATACACTCGTATCCCGGCGGGATGTTAGAGCAGAGCAACACTATGTTTGAGGAGACGCGTACTCAGAATGCGTACTCAGAAGCTGCACTTTTTCCGAATTAGCCACGCATAGGAAGTGACCAGACCTTTGTTGTAGTTTGCTAGGTTAAATTCGCACGAAAAGCGACGAGATCAAACTACAAACACAGTGGCATAAGAAAAACATGAACCGTATGCTCAAAAGATGACTGGAACGCAGCTCGATCGTGCGCCGATTACTTGTAGTTTCCGAAAAAGAATGCAGTTTCAAGCCAAGTTCATCCGACCTCCTCCTTATTTTCCTACTCTCGAACTCCCCGCTCTCCTGACTCTATCGTCCAACTCTACTTCTCTAACTCTGCTCTCACCTATCCTGTCTACCGTTTCCGTTCTTGTAAGAGGGGTACAACTTGTCTATGGTGGATTAGCCATTCGTCGCCTAATTATGATCGGTAGTTGATCGTGTCTGCGCCCTCTCTGTTTTGCGTGGTCTCTCGTCGTCTGCGGTACTCGAAAGGCCGACACGGTATAATAGAGAGCGGTCGCCTCATTATGGCCAGGTTGATCGGCACGGATTACTGCGGGATCAGGGTTAGACTACGGATTTCACTGGGGGGGGGGGGGGGGGGACGAGGGGCTAGACGAGAAGGAGGGAGTAGGGGAAGATAGAGGGAGGAGATGGAAGAAGGACAGGGGGCGAGGGGGAAGAGAGAGAAAAGAGAAGGAGGGGAGAGGAGGAGATTGGGATCAGAAGGGAAAGAGGGAGTGAATAAAAAAAGGCTGAGAATGAGAGAAAGAGAAAAGAAAAGGGAGGGGGAGAGAGGAGAGGGAGAGGGAGAAGCGGAGGAAGAGAACACACACGTGTTTTGGAAATGGAGAAGTGGTGTGGTGCGCGATTTCTAACTTGATCATCTAATTCATCTCTCATCTACCTATTGCTCTTGCTCTCCTCTCTCTTCTCTCTTCTTTCTTTCTAAATTTCTCCCATAACTACTTATAATCTCATCCATCAGAAGTGTGCGGCATACTCTAGTAGGATGCATATACCGTATACCTTATTGATCTAAATCTTGTCAAATGTCGCCCATCTATCTTCCTTAGTCTCCTCCAATAAAGAACTTGATCATTAATGTTTAATGTTCCCATAATTATAGACGCACATCCCCATATGAATATATGGCAAGAAGAGGTCAGTTATGGGATAAGGGAGAAAAGGGGAAAAGGAGAAAAGGGAGAGGAAAGGAGGGGGAAAGGGAAAGAGGAAAAGGGAGAGGAGAAGGGAAAGAAGAGAAGGGAGGGGAGAAGGGAAAGGGGGAAAGGAAGGGGAAAAGAGAAAGAGAAAAAGGGAGGGGGAAAGGGAAGAAGGAGAAGGGAAGGGAGAAGGGAAAGAAGAGAAGGGAGGGGAGAAGGAAAAGAGGGAAAGGGAGAGGGAAAGGGAAAGAGGAAAAGGGAGGGGAGAAGGGAAAGAAGAGAAGGGAGGGGAGAAGGGGAAGAGGGAAGGGGAGGGTAAAAGAGAAAGAGAAAAAGAAAAAGGGAGGGGAAAGGGTAGAAGGAGAAGGGAAGGGAGAAGGGAAAGAAGAGAAGGGAGGGGAGAAGGAAAAGAGGGAAAGGGAGGGGAAAAGAGGAAGAGGAAAAGGGAGAGGGAAAGGGAAAGAGGAAAAGGGAGGGGAGAAGGGAAAGAAGAGAAGGGAGGGGAGAAGGAAAAGAGGGAAAGGGAGGGGAAAAGAGGAAGAGGAGAAGGGAGAGGGAAAGGGAAAGAGGAAAAGGGAGGGGAGAAGGGAAAGAAGAGAAAGGAGGGGAGAAGGGGAAGGGGGGAGGGGAGGGGAAAAGAGAATAAGGAAAAGGGAGGGGAAAGGGTAAGAGGAAAAGGGAGGGAAGAGCGAGAAGGTGATCATGTTTGAGGAAATACGGAAAATCTCGGATAAATAAAGATAAACTAGGAAACTAAGAGAGAAAAAGAGCATCAGAAAGTGGTACGTTTTGCATCTACCTCGTGCTTTAAAAAGATGGAATCTACATACTGATAAGAAACGAAACGTCCATAGCAAGTTCGTGATTTGGTGCCCGTATTACCCTTCTGAAACTGTTTCACGTTGAGACGCAAAATATGTTTCTTTGCCAGCGTTACGCTGTAGTAATCTAGCCAACACATATGATTCTACAAAGTATCTCATATACCAGAAGTAAATTGAATAGTCACGTGAAGTTAGCATTCTAATTAGGAATCGTGCACTTTGGTATTGCCCGTTTCTCAGTTCTGCTGTGTTTAACATGTTTCACGTGACTGTGCAACTGACTTACAGTATAGTCATGGATTTTTTTGCCGGATTTCGAATGCGAACTTCAACTTTCTTTTTTCCAAATGCGAACTTCATTTCGACCACTCTTTGTACAAACCAGAATCAAATGCGAAAACTGTAACCCTTTTCACTAACAGACATGTGTGATTGAAATGTACGAAAATTTTTTCAATCGTACTGTAGGTGTCTCAGTTGGAATGGAAAGCACCATAACCGGCTAAACTTCACTGCCCTTCTAGTTCTATGAGGTACCGTAGGAAAGGGATGTAACATGTGCGCTCAACCTGATATAGAACCTGATCACATTCTGGCCATATATAGTCGCCGACTCTGAAGCCTTAACGCTAGTAGATACGCTAGCTCTGAAAAATAATCTAGTAGTTTTCCAACGTCTTACGGTATTCACGCGGTTTCTAACATTCGATATGAAGTTTCTAACATTCGATATGAAATTTGATAATTATCGTGGCAAGCGTGAATGCTTTAGCTACCGTAACCCGAAACGCTAGTAGATTCCCTGGTTGATATCAATATTGGGTTTTTTCCTAGCGTATCTACTACCGTTCAGACAAAGAGAAATCCCCATGTTGAAGCATAGTTTAGGTTATCACAGCCTGGGTCTGATGGTGGCCTGGCACCGTAGCAAAATCTCATGGAAACGTCATATTTGAGTAGAAGTTGCTTCGTTGTCAGTCAAAAATGAAGCCTGAGCATGAGGCGGAAATGGAGCCTGAACATCAACCTGATCTAGGACCGGATCAGGCACTGTAGCAAAGGCTCATGAAAAGGTCGCCTTCGAGCTGAACTATCTGGTCACCACCTCGCTTAGTTTTGGGTCACCTGCACTATGCTTATACATAATAAGTTGGCAACTATGTGGCCAGAATGTGACCAGGCCCTCGATCAAATTGAGCTCACAATTTGCATGACTCTGCTACGGTACCAGATGATGAGCGCATAATTGTAAACTTACTATATATGAACTAGTGTAGGAGATCACAACTTGGATCCTCTCCAGAAGGCTTTTCTTCGTTTCCGATCAAATCTAATGCTCACCTTAATACTCCTTTTGATCAATCGATGGCTGGAGGTAGAGTTTCTCGAAATTGCGGATGGGGGGACTGTCTCGTGTTTGAGATAGGACAGATGTATATACAACGGAGCCTTGAGGCCAGGAAAGGCAGGCGAGAGAGAGAGAGGGGGAGACAGAGAGAAAAGGGAGAGATAGAGGAGAAAGAGGGAACAAAGGAGAGGAGGGAGCGGGAGAGAGAGAGAGTGAGAGAGAGGGAAGAGGAAGAGGGAGGAAACGATGGAAGTGAGAGAAATTTTATTCTGCGTTTTTTTAGCTAGGAATATCAATAACATCCGAATAGTCACGTTTGCTGCTCAGTGAATGATCGACAACATTCTCAATAGAGAAAAGAGAACAAACTAAAGGACTATAGTCTTTTCCATTCCTACTGATACTCCTACAGTAAGACTACGGAACTTCAAGTTTGTTTAAATAACGTAAATATTATCGGAATGGTTAATAATTTTCACCTCAGATTATAATAGCATATTACAAAGAGTATTTCAAATGATTTTTGACAAAGTTGAAGTTTGCATTAGAAAATGGCCATTGTAAAACGCAAAAGTGTACTGTAGGAGTGTCAGTAGGAATGGTGTGGACTATAGCATATCTCCAGGAAGAAAGTCAGAACAACATTCAGTTTTCAGCTGTCAGTGTCACATGACTGCAAGAAAACAATTAGGAATAAGAATTGTGGCTGGCAGTCTCTGAGACATTCTCTGCAACAAACTACTTGTATTTTCACCTGAATCTCCGAAAAAAGAAATTTACGGAATTCAAGTTTGCGTATCGCCATGTTGACGAAACACAAGCCACGTTTAAAGTAGGACGAGTATGTGGACCAATCCTGTGTCAACGGCCCTTTAAACTGCAATTGAAAAATGTATTGCAGTTTAGAGGACTGAATCGTTGGCATTGGACCACATAATCGTCCTCCTTTAAGCAGAATTCACTTTGTTCCAGAGTTTGAAGAAGAGAGTAAGACATAGTATGGTGGCAGTTTTGAAACTAGATAGCCTAGGATTGTGATAAATCAAAAATTGTTCAGATTAACTAGTTTTTGTGCTACAGGACCGGGTTCATATTGACCGGAATATGGCAGTTTCAACAAAACAATAATTTTCTGTCCAGCTATTCCTTTTTTGAACATCCATAGTACTTTCTCAAGGTCTTTGAGTACATATGAAAAAAATTTGAATCACTTTGAAGCCAAGCGTTTTCGATTTCATCAATAGGTAGGGTTGTTAATCAATTCCAAAAATCAAGTCAATTCCAATTCCAATTCTTTTTCGTTTCTCAAAAACCACTCAATTCCAATTCCAATTCTTTTAGATTTTCAAAAACTGCTCAATTCCAATTCCAATTCCGATCAATTCCTCGAAATCTCAGATTCTCAATTCCAAGTCCATTGGAATTGATTGGAATTGATTGGAATTGATTGGAATTGACTGTGTTTCCAACTTCATGTCAGTTTTTTTCTTCAAACAACGAAGATAAACAATGTTCACTTTGGTTCCATTGAACGAAATACATAAGGAACAATGGTAATTTGATAATGAACAAGGAAAAACAGCATGGAATTGTAAATCGATTCTGAATTAATTCTGAGCGAAAATCAAGTCAATTCCAATTCCAATTCCAGTTGTTCTGATATACGAAAGAATTGGAATTGCAATTCCAGAAATTTTTCGACATACAAAAGAATTGGAATTGCAATTCCAACCATTTTCGACATACGACAAAATTGGAATTGCAATTCCAATTCTTTTCGACAGACAAAAAGAATTGGAATTGCAATTCTTTTGGGTGATTATCTCAATTCTATCAATTCCAATTCCAATTCCAATTCCAATTCTAACAACCCTATCAATAGGCAATAGCGTGTTTCTAGCAAAATTTTGAAAAGTTGAGAAATTGAAGGGATGTGTCGAAAGGTGTGGAAGCAAACGTAGATAGAGTTCGGAACTATATTTCTATAGTCTTTCATTCCAACTAGGAAGTCTTAGTAGGATTTCGAAACTACCCAACTATTTTCGCACTCACTTATGATCGGAAAGGTTTAGGATTTCGGCACCTCATTCTCGTTCTCAGGTACAGTAATTAAACGAGAGGATTTTTTATGAACTAAACTTTCAGCTTCACAACATCCTCCGAGAACTTTGTAAGGTTGCTGTAGGAGTCTCAGTAGGAATGGTGGGAACTATACAAACAGTGTTCAATCGGTTGCAGCCTAGAACAAACGAAGTCGTTCAGACTTCCACATGACAGAAGATTAGAACTCTTTTTTCTCGTGTTTCTGAACGGTTCGGAAAATGTCAGTATTTTTTAGTCGAAACGCCGAAAAATCGACTTGTATTCCCACCATGCTGTATTTTACTGTAATTACAGTAAATTATTGTAACACAACCAGGCATGTTCTCTGTTCTGAGTTTAGGTTGTGAATGCGCAACTTTGAGCAAACCTGGTATTTCAGCCAGTGTTTTCTATGATTAGAGATGAGAGAAAACTGATAGCAGTAGTTTTGGGTGTGAGAATGTGACACATGCAGTCTCACAGAGCATAACCGTGGTCATCCTGGAACACTTTTTCCTCCAACTACCACAATTTGACGCCAACAACATCTTCACACAGCATTCAATGATATGGGAAAATTATAAAGTTTGTATTGTACTGTATGGAGTTTTTAGAGAAGGAATACTGTTAGGAAAGAAGTGGGTAATTCGGTCGCGGTTCATGAAAATGGCCCCATTTACGTCTTTCTTTTCCGTCCCCCGCCACTTGAGATGGGATACGGTAAACAGTGGGGAAGGTCGGCGAGGAAACAAACTTATACGGAGTGACCGAATTGGAATTGTAGTTCATTGATGAAAAAATCAAACTACAAACACGGCAGCATGAAATCAACGTTATAGTCTGTTTCACGCAAGTATGACCCTCTACAGTAAGATTGTAAATTTTTCAGAGACTTTTCTCATCTTGTGGGTATTGTAAATAGTTTAAACTTCGTGATTTTGTTGTCCACATTCATTACTAAGAAAACAGTAAATCTGAAAGTCTGCTCGTTGCTCAGATAAATGCCCTTGAATATTGGAAAGATTACTGTAGAAAGTTATTGACTGGTGAAATGAAGTATACCGCTGTTCCTTTCGAGCGAAGCGTTTGCAAATGCAGCTACCATCTTCAGAAACTTCCATGAAGAAACGGCGACTTTATAGGCAAGTGGAAAAATCATAAAAGTGGAGGGATCTCTATCAGTACTTCGTTGAAATGCGATTCTCGCGAAATAGTGCGGGAACCTCGAAAAGGGTGCCGAGATATTTCAGCAAGTAAGATAATCTAAAAAATTGTAAACGGTTCAGTTTTTTTGTTCCAGAACAAAATATAAATCTGGAAAACGCATAGAATTTAAAGTCTCTTCATCGAAAAACATACGTTGCTGTAGAACATCTAAATGAATGAATGAAACTTTTCCACTTTTTACATGGTGACGATTTATATGTACTCCTAGTCACTGTAAGTATGTTCGGAAGGGCGAAACGGGCTATGGACGTTAAATTCTATGTGTTTTCCAGATTTCTATTTTGTTCTAGAACAAAAAAAACAGAACCGTTTACAATTTTTCAGATTATCTTATAACGTTCGACTGCTTCATATTCAAACAATACTGTCGGTAGGTTATTCAACATTCTTTTCGTGTTTGACTTCTTTTGTCTCCCATTACAGCTTACAGTTCACCGAGCTCATTCACAGCAGTAATTATGCTGGTACGCATGTGTTAGACACCGGGCGCGGACAATGTTACAAGTTGTGAGAGGAGGGGATAGGGATTGTAAAGTAGAAGTGTTTGTAGGGATATGTGAATATATTGTAATGATACGTAATGAAAATACGCAAGCAATTATAATTAGGCTAGTAGTTACAGATTCGGAGAGGAGGGGGGGGGGGGTTGTAAAGTAGAACTGTTTGTAGGGATATCTGAATATACTGTAAGTAAAGTTAGTTATAGGTTGATATACTGTAATGATACGTGAACTAAATCAGAAAGAATTTATAATTAAGCTGGTAGTTACAGGTTTGTATAGGAGGGGAGGGGTTGTAAAGTAGAATTGTTTGGAATATATTGTAATGATACGTAATGAAAATACGGAAGACATCATAATGAAGTTTAGATAGGGAGGGGGTAGTAAAGTTATTTGTAGGATGATCGTTATGATACGTGAACTAATTACGGAAAAAGTTATAATTGGGCTGGTGTGTAAGTGTCAAACAGCAAGCGCTGACAAATGAAGAAACAAGTGAGTGTGTTGTAGGAATGAAATATTGCTTTGATGAGAGTAAAAGAAAAAATAACTAATAATGTGTTATAATCTATGAAACAAAAATCGAGGCAGAAACTAGATCGAACCATAAATTCAAAAGTCCCGGTTTGGTTTTTGAATTGCTAATATTGCCAGAAATTCATAGAGTACAGTACAGACTAATAGGAAAACGGGTATAATGGGAGAAGGGGAAGGATTGAGTAATTGAGGAAGCATTTCGAAGTTATAAGAAGTAGGCGGGATAATAGTCCGTTGCGCAATAGTGGACAGTTAGAACTATAGTCCATACAGAAATGTACTTTGATCTCAACCCAGAAATGTCAACACCGAAATTTTGCGATTTGCTACTAAAACGTGGCAGGAGCAAACTACAAGTATGGCAGTACAGTAAAAAATGGTACGAAGCTGCTCAAACTGCGGCACCTAAGATATTCAGAGAACGTAGAAATCAAACAGTTACAGAAAAGTAAATGTATAGGTTATACCACATGTTCGTCTGATCTGATGTATTTGTAGTTTGATGCCGGTAAGGAACTCGTGAGAACAGTTTATGAACATCTACTATCATTCAAACAAGAGAAATCTAGAGTGACCGAACCATCGTTGTAGTTTGATCTACAGTCGTGCTATGATTCACGAGTTTCGACAGAAAAAACAAGCTCCATACATAGTGGGATAGAACATATACCGTACAAGCTTGTTCTGGTTAGCTCGAACCCCTTGTTCCACAATTTTTTCAAAGTTTCCAAGTACAGTGTTCTTTGAATGGAGTAATGTACCCCAAATGGTTGCTTGCTATATTGTGAAATGCATCACGGTAAAATTGCATATTATACAATATTCTCGATTCTACGTCGAAAATTCTTCAATCTCATATAGTTAGAGTTGTTCCACATCTACCAATGTGGAAAATCACGTGTTGAATCTCGAATAGATTTTCCTATTCAATTGTGTTGTGGAAGAATTGTGTCGTGAGGGTTGTGTTTGAGGCGCAAAGGTGGCAGTCTGACCCTCAAGTACCACTGAGTATTCAATGTGGTTCACGATACGCCATACCAAGCTATTTCAGACTTGGAAACAGCGCGCCTGGGTAAATATAGAACCGAGAAAGTAGTTCGCTCCCGGTAAAGGGGATCTTTAAGGAAGATTATTTACGATGTGGGGACCAAGTCTTCGCTGTAGATTGATCTCGAAACACAGTATATAGTCGTCGCCAACGGAACGGCGGGATGGTACTGTATACCTCACTTTCCGCTGTGTACGAACATATTTTTTCGACTTCAAAGCTTGCCGTTTATGTTCATAAATAGCGCAGTGGTTAGCGCCCTGATACGAACCTTTTGCTCGCAGGTTCGATTCCGGCGAGAGACAAAAATTTGGCACCCACTATAGAATAGTGCACACTTTTCCTTTTGACTATGAGCGAGATAAAACTACAAACACAGCGGAATGGCTTGTCTCGGAAAAAACGAACCAACAAGAAGCTATATAGGGAGTAGCAGAGTTGTTTCTGTATTCTTATCTCAAAACACTTACTTCCCCCCCCCCTCCTGTAAACTTTCCTTAAAGAGATTCTTCCAAAGTTTGATGAGTTTCTTGTGCGAATGATGCGTAGTGTGAAGTTCTCTGAAAATGGTTTTTGTTCTGTCCCTACATGCAGATTTGTAATAAAGACTTTTTGACATACAAGAGCTTCTGAAAAGCTCTTGTACTTAACCAGGTTCCTCACCGGATGATTACAGATGATTCGAACGATTTCCATGTGTTCCAAAAGAACAGTTGCTGAAAATATTGACCCAAACTAAAACTCTGGTTTTATAAATCTGAATAAATTATGAAGGCTAAGTTTCATAATATATTCAGATTCTCCTATTAGGTAGTCTACTTTTATCAAATACGTAATTAAATTTTGTCTTCAGAAAGTACCATTGGTTGTGTACAGGAGAAATAGATTGGGAGAGCGCCTGCTGATATTGTAAGTTTTAGTGTATCGTTATCGTTAACTTCCAGTTTGTAGCATGGTAATCAATAATCTCATGAAAAGTTGAGATATTGCTCATGAGGTATCTTATGAGGTTTTAGAGGGATTGCTGATGAGCCAGGTTTGGGTCACGACACAAGCCTTAAACTTGGAAGATAACAAGGCCAGAATGTGATCAGTTCATGGATCAGGCTGCGCTCACCACGTGCATGACTTTGCTACGGTTACGGTGCCTGGTCGAAGCCATCCGGTGATAGCGACTCCGAACATGCCTTGTATTTTACGAAATCGCGTTCAGTCGAAACTGTTCAAGAACCGTACGGGTTCTGGAAAACACTGTATTTTTTAGTCGAAACGACGAAAAATCGATTTGTATACCCACCATGCTGTATTTTACTGTAGTTACAGTAAACTACTTTCTTCTTCAATTCACCTGGAAACGGTATAGAAAAGCGAACACCGAACAAGTCACTCATCATGCTCTTTGTAGGTGTTCTTGTCAGATAATGTACCGGTTAGTTTTCGATTCGATCCCGTGATGGTTTGTAGTCTTCTCAAGAATCTTAAACTTCTCAAACGAGGTAAAGTCTCTTTTACGCGGTTGTACACTATTACCAAATGAACTCTCAGACTTTTTTCATCTGGCAACCTGTGAAGCTTTGAAAATCAATCAGATTTATATGGTGGGTTATTCATCCTTTTGCTTCCACCAACGAAAACGAGAGTCATATCCGGTAAAATCACGTTTTCATTAGAAATGGAACTTAGAAAGTTTGTTTGACTGCCGTAAGAGACTGCGGATCGGAATGATTTGTTATCGATGAAGCTCTTGTCATAGTGAACCTTATTGTTCTACCAACGAGTATGTTGTCTTAAAATGTAATCGAACAAGAGCTGTGGCCGTATTTTGTAAGCTCAAATAGCCGGGTAAGCTATTTGAGCAAAATTTTAATGACGAATTCTAAATCAGGTAACGACTATTTTATTATATTTTCTGCTGATTAAGCGCGGGTTTGCTAGTTTTACATATATAGTCGTTGCCAACGGAAAGGCGGGAGGGTACTGTATATCTCACTTTCCGTTGTGCACGCACACATTTCTTCGATTCCAAAGCTTGCTCATTATGTGCTATGATAGCGCAGTGGTTAGCGCCCTGCTACGGATCTTTTGCTCGTAGGTTCGATTCCGGCGAGAAACAGAAATTTATAAATTTGGCAGTCACTATAAGCTATATGAATATCAAAACAATTGAGTGACTATTTTGTAGTACACTCTTTGAATTTCGGTCAAATAGCTTACCCGGCTATTTGAGCTTATAAAATACGGCCACAGATGTTACAAGAGCGGTTGAGTTAGTGACCCTATTCTACTTGATCTTCGGGAACAATTCCCGCGAGAAGGGAGAGCACACAAATAGGGTGCAGGTTAGGAGACTCTGGTTCACCCATCAATGTCATTCTACAGTATTACGTTAATGAACCTGGAGGCTTTTTCTAATGAATAACCCCTTATGTCGGTTTCAAACTTTGAGCGTTTCTAGTAGTGAAGGTGGAAAATGCACTGCAAAAATATGGGAAAAATCCGATAACGCTTACATACCAAAATTTTGATTTGAAGTTTTATCATTTCACTGCAGAGGGTTATGAGTGGATGAAACGAACTATACTCCAGAGGCGCGGGAAGCTATATTTCATAGAAATAACAGGTTTTATACAAATTATTCCTTCCACGTACTGTAATAGATGTTAATTACCGCTCAGAAAAACTTCTAGTGTTTTGTAAAACTTGAACGTGTGGAAAAGACACCTGAAAAATTTGTTGGCACGGTGCCGAGGTCTCAGTGGGAATGAGGAACACTATAAATACCTCAGAATAGCGAAGATGTCCTCCAGTAACACAACAACCACTTTCAGTTCCAGTAAGTATACTTATTCTGCGAAGACGTCCCGTATTTTTTCGTTTTAAAACTGAATCATCGTGAAGTTTAAAGGAACAGTCACGACGGAAAACTCCTGTTTGCGATTAACAATGGGCATCCAAAGTTCTTTCCTCAGATCGAAAAATGTTCAACCGGTTAATTCTCTGGAGAACCGTGCCTTCACCGAACCACAACGCGAACCGGTCATTGAAAAACCCAACCGCAGAATTGAAGCCGGTCGATTCTCGCGTCAATGGTTCGAACCGGACTGCGAACTGTATGACAAGTGTTTTATTATCTTGTATTCGTAGTTGAACCGCGAGCGACATTGGTAACCCTAACCGCGAACCAGTCAGTGAAGCTGGGGCTCTGTTTTCGTTCAGTCATGTGGTTTGGCTCGTGGTTTGGTTTGAACCGATCGCTGGAGAACCGGGGGTTCGGTCATCCAGTGACTGATTTGCGGTTCGGTTCGCCAAGAACCCAGTTCTCCAGTGAATTGGCCTTTTAGACATATCAGTTTCGCGTGAGTATATGGTCTGTTGCATTCTCGCCGGGGTGATTTAACTCAGCAGATAATTGTTTTGATAATGAGTTCCACTAAAGATACAGAGACGAATGCAATAGTTTTCTGCCAATTCACTGGAGAACCGGGTCTGTCCCGAACCGAATCGATCGCACCGCCCGCCCGGATCTCCAGTAAATGGTTCGAACCCAACCAGGGATCCACGCATTTCAACTTGTATACATTTTTAACGTTGGATCCACTCATTTTAACCAGACTTGTCTCTTTAAAGCATTATTAATGTCGATCCGGCTCGAACCATTCACTGAGAACCGTTCGGTCGATTCGGTTCTTCAGTGATCGATTCTCGAGTGAATTCGTCATAGTTTTTATGGTTTTCGAATGGTTCACAGTGTCCAAGAACTGAATAGAAGCTTTGAATGTACTTGCTGTATGAGTCCACGTTACAAATGATGAGTATCTGTACGGCATACGTAACAGACTTTTTGGTTTGTTTTACCATTGTCAGTTGTAATATACACCGTGCCGGTTGCTATTATATTTTTGGTTACTCGGCAGCAAAGGTGAGCCGCCGATTTTTTTTAAAGAATTTTTGAGCTAAAAATAGTTGTTTCGGAAGCATTTTCAACTCGAAAGGTTAATAATTCTTCAAGAAGAAACTGTTTTTCAGGTTTTTGGAGCGTCACTGTGGTTATGGGTGGTTAATTGGCCCTATAATTAACTGTTAGTATAATTAGTGAACTTCATCGGTCGTGGGAGGAATGGTTAATATCAAATCTCAAAGCAGAATAACTCAATTCAAAATTTATACTTATCGCGTAAATCATGGTTATATAGCCACAACCACATGGCATGAATATATGTAATGTGCTTGTTTTTTTACATGGTGGCGTATGAGAGTTTTTGGACTGGTTGAGTTTTCGTTTGACCAACTAGTTATGCCAAGTAGTCTTTTCGTTATTTTATGTCATCACTACTAAGTATGATAATATTCTTGTCGCCCTTTTCAGACACACCTCATCTACACAAATCAGCCATTGATCGCGGTCAGCTTCAAATATCCTCTCACAATATCTGCTGGGACAAATTATATTCAAGAAATTATAAGGTCAGTTTTGCTGCATCTGCATTAAACTCAGTTAGTTGTATTTATTACATCGACTAGATTAGATATTATTCGAACCTGTGCGGTTCTCAAGCCAGTTTGTGCTGCGTTACAGGGTTCCGGGTCCGGTAGCTTTTGCATCTCAGTTTCTCAGTCGAAAAGTCAGAAGCTTCTGCAAGACTGAATGTTGTGGTGCCCATGTTGTGCAGGACTACCTTATTTCATCGGGAGTTTTGGGCAGACACTGCCATATCACTTGACCATCTATCCTCTAATCAAGTGCTGTTAAACAGTACATTCTAAACTGATGACTGGCTTTCTTACGATTTAGCTCCTTCGAATATAGTTATCGTTACTGGTAAATGAGAGAAGGAGTCGATTCATCGTTACATATCTTCTACCTTTATAAGCACTAGTGACATGGTAGCCTGGTCGGTACTGCACGAATTCGTTTATCGGTAGTTTTTCATCAAAGTATTCAAAGTGATTAGTGGAACTGGAGTGCAGGTGGTACTTGGGGTATCACTTTATTGAGCGATGCCAGTAGATTTTCGAGTGGAAATATGGTTTTCACCACGGAGTTTGGACACCACACGGCCATAATGTATAATTATAATGATCCACGATGGCTCAACCGGAAAAGTTAGGGGTTCTATTTTCTTTGCTGAACGTTCTACGCAGGTGTGTTCATGCTTTTTCTTTCGTATAAAAGCGGTAAAGTTTCTAATTACCAGTCTCTTGGCAGGATTCAGGCTAGCTATAAAAATGTCATCTGCTCTTATTCTACCAGTCATCTTGGATTATTCATCATATACTCATTTCTTTGCTGATTTCTCACTGCGAACAAGTGCAGTTTGTGCTACTGCATTCGCGGCATTTGATTGTACCCTGAAACAATGACATACGTAGTAGTTGGCGATACTTCACTCCTCATAAATGAACTCTGGCCTCTGACATTTCTAGTTCTGATCAAGATTGGCAGTCTTTGACTTTTTGTGTTGATAAACTTCCGTAGAGCATAGACCGACGTACACGTAGTGGTGAAGTAAGGTGTGACTACTCTGATTGAATCTCCTTTTTGCGGTAACGTTAAAGCTCTTGATTTTACATCAAAAATAGGGATCTTTTTGGCATGAAAAGAGAATTTTCGGCATACACCCGGTCGGATAAGGGTATATACTGATAAATGAGACTATTTTGCAGTTCATGTATGAAGTATGAACCTACTGTGATATATATTTCTGACAATAATATGGTACATTAGAAGCAAGGCTCATTAGCTCCCACTGTTTACTTCGAACACGCAAGCATTTCCCAAAGAAGCAGTTCGGAAGTACAATCTCATCTCAAATGTTTGTATATCTTGTCACGGTAAGACAGCTTCTCATTCTCAAAATGATATTGGTTTATTACGCAATTACGCTATTACGCATACTAGTTTCGGTCAATCGGGCATGTTGACCATTCGAGGTATTTTTTCAGCGAAATCAAAGTAAGGATTCTCATGAATACGAATCGGTTTGTGTAAAATTTCATCAATCAGAACATTTAGCTCTTTAGCTGATCTTTGTTCATAGGCTGGAGGCTAAGCTATCCTGCGTTGCGTGGTTTTGTAACTAAGAGGATGTATTAGCACGAGTAAGGTAAGTTTGTTTTATGGGAGTACTTGCGAATTTTTTGTCGGTTCATATATCATGTCTTGTTAACTAGATCGAAATAATGAGGCAGGATCTGACGAAGCTTTTCGGACTATCTCAAAAGTGTTGGATAACGCGGATACCTTTAACTGGCTCAAATGGACTATACTTGATACAAGATACAACTACAATTAAGACAGGATGTTATTCAATTCTTACAATTAATACGCATTCTCCAATTAAGGTAACCTGTTTTTTTTTATGAAGAAACTTCAAATTTTGCAACTTCTCGTCCAAATCTCAGACATGCATGAGTTAAACGTATTCTCGTTCCAATATATCTAGTCGTGGTGGCTGGTGGCAGTAACATTGAAGTTTCACTCTTCACCTTTGTGAATTGTATTTCTTTACGGGGAATTAAAGTTATGACCATATACGGAGGTGTGAACTCCTCCAAAAAAATTTTTTGAGTTTTTTGTTTACGAGTAGGGGTCGAACCTCAATTTACTCCGTGATGAATAGTTGTATGCTTCTTTAATACCATTTTGTTAGGAGATTTCTTCTGTTGTAGAAAGGAGAAAAGTTTGGTGTGCAACTACAATGACTTCACCACTCACCAATTGGCTATTCCTAAATGCTTGGTTCATCTGGTAGTAAATCCTTAGTCATAGTCGACCTCTTCAACTGATCTGGTACCAAGCTCATTCTATTATACGTGCCTATACTATTGGTTGGGGACTGTGGTGGATTAGACGGTCTTTCACTTGCTTGTTCACTTCCCGACATAAGTTTTGTATGTGTTCCTGTGAAGGTCTGGTTCTATAACATGAACCCGATTTCCGAACATTCTCTAGTAAAGTGGTCCGATCAACCGAAACATTTAAAATGCGGACTTACGTTCGACCCTTGGTGCAAAAATAAGAATTTATGTATTAAAATGGATGATGTGAGCCGAATCCTTGTGAGGCAGTTACGTAGTGCCCTAGAGTACCGTATTGACAGTGTTGTGTTAGTTACACACACACGTTTAATATGAGTCAAAGGTGAGGCGACTTGGTTTTCAACATACATTAGTGAAAATCTAACAGCTGGGTGGCCGACCCCACAAAGTGAGGTGGACAATGAGAGCATGTTAAACTAGATTAACGAAGTTTCAGTAACAGTACTTAAGAGTTTCGGTAGTTATCATTGCCGGTTTTAAGAAAGAAGAATACCTAATTGGTTGATGATCCCTAATTGCTGCACACTTTGATCATGAGATACTTACGACGTACTTGTGTCAAACAAGATCACTCTACTTCGAAATAATTCTGAGTTTCCGCTACCACACGGTCAGTTGATCTGTAACTACAAGGAACTTGGCTATCAGCTCCAATCCGCGCTGTTTTATTTCAGTTGTTTACCCATTTGTAAGATCGTTTTTCTACTTGAGGACCATAAAATCATATCCGGTAACATTGGCTTGGTAGACAGAGAAAATATTGAGACGGATTTCATTTCCGCCAAGCCGGTAGAACTTTGGCTACGTTTGATGCGAAAACATGAGTTTTAGCGTGTTTCTGTCGAGAAACTGGTTTTTCGCGAAGTAGACGGACCTCACTGGCGTGTGCCCCTGAATTATCCTTGGTCATACATTTATGTAGACGTGAACAAGAGTAATAGTTGACTGTTAGTGCCTGTTTTCACCTGTTGAAAGGTATTGGCCGCGTACAGTGTCGCGCTGAATATCACCGGCTTCAACTCGGACTGTGGCGCTGAGCCCATCTGCAGGCCCCGCCCACACCCATTATTACAATCTTGAGGACACTCGGGAGTCGGTTGGCTTTCCTTTTTTGTACTACTTTTCAACTTTATCCACCCCGAACTAAGACCGATTATCGGATGCGCTTGACTATTTTCCGTCTTTCCGTTTGACCTGAGCATCCCCGCCGCCCGTGCCGCCGACGTCAAATAGCCATTTTTCAGTATTGTGCCGCTTGCGATTTTTCTCATTTTTTCTTCGCTAATAATGTCCCTACATGCATTTTGAGCAGTTGACTCGAGTACTTTTTGACCGCATCTTCTTTTACAAGCGATTTTGATCGTTCCACCATCGGCGAGGGTATTTTTGACGGTCCGCTTATTTTGCCCGAGTTTGATGTATCTTCGTTGTTTTTCTGCTCTGTATCGTTCGTTGGGGTATCCGTCTTGATTTTAAACACTGACAGGGCCTATGCAGATACCCTCAAATTAACTTATTACGATTTCGAACAATTTTGTGTTCATTCTCCCTTTCAACGCTGCTCCGTTCGGGAAACAACATCGCATAACTTTTTCTCCCATAGGTTTGTTGTACTCAGTCTCCTCTACGATTTCACGGTCACAACTTTTTTGTACAACACGTTTGAGCAAAGATATTCCTTATTCTTTTATTTTACTCATTTTCCTTCATTTTCGTCTGAGGCGAGCGGCATGCGACGCGTTCGGTGTGTTCTAATGCACCGTATCCTATATTAGAGGCGGGGCGCCACAGCGGGACTCTTTCCTATAACAGCGTTCCGGCAGCCATGCTGACTCTCAGCGTTGACCACCCTATCGCATTGCCGATAGGCGCGTCTGCCCCCTCTTCATTTCACATGCTCTTTTGTTTGCACGTTGTCTCCGTCTCAGCGCCCGCCACCATCTCTAGTTTTCCGCTCACACGTAGAATTGCTGCAAGTGCGTGCAATTTCGGTGTTCTGAGTAATAAGCTGGTCATCGTGGGTCAAGATAGTTCTTTGATCGCAACATCATTGTGTTTGTTTCATTGTTATCATTGGAAGCTACTTCTGCGTGTACTGTGTATCTGCCGTGAAGGTGTCTCTCATATAATTAACCGAAGAGAGACGCCACACACGCGCGGTGCCGTTCTAGTATGGTCATTTATCTGCGCGATGGTGTTCGATTAGATTGTCACTTTTTTGAAACGAAATTGGAACTGTTCGCATAACAATTCATCTTCTTATACATTATTGGGATGCATTTAACGGCTTTTCCAGCATTGTCTAGATCTGGGAATGCACTTTCCGAATCTCGAATTAATATATCTATTATTTATTTATGTAACGACAGTTTATGGTCTAATTTGATTTGTATTTTCAAGTCTCACTTCGATGCGTAAATTTTAATCACTCAAGTACTTATACTTGGTGCCATTGTTGTTCTGCCCAACCTTTTACCTTTTCATTTTGCAGGAAGCCTGTGCTCGTGAATTTTGAGCTTTGTATGGTATCTTCGGTTCTTTGTTAGTCTGCAAGGAGCAGCTGTATATTCGCTGAAGGTTAGTGCTATTTTTATTTGTTTCCGTGATTGCTATATTAGAGTTATATATTTACATGCTTAATTTAAATTTTACTCGAAATTTCAAGAAGCTTGTTTCATGTTCATGCAATAACTAGTTCAAGTAAACTACGCACTTAATAGTAATAGAAAAATTTGGGCTTTACTATTCGCTATCAAGCAAAGTGGGCAAAAAGTATAGGTTTTCTTCATTATTTTTATTTTTAGCGTTCCGTTCAGCAAAGAATCTCAAACTGACTGTCTCAGGCGTTATGGACGAGCCGGCCTGTAAAAAGGCCCGTCATGAAGGTGGGCATTTTTTTCTGGTTTCATTTACGAGTCTTTTTCTTCACTATTTTTTGAATATGACATTTGCCTTGCCTATTGCAAGCTTGTATAATTTCTCGGTGCTTGACTTCGTTTAAGGAAGTTCAATATTTGTTCTTTCGTTTTACGTAACTTATTTTAAGTGTGTATCTCATCTTTAATATAAAAATCAGCGGCAGTTTTGGATTTTACATTCACCCGATGTTGGAACGATTTAGTGGTACCATCATTGAGAACATATTTTCGTAACAACCAAGTGTTCTCAAGTGGTCGTATTCACTAAGCTCAAATAGCCGGGTAAGCTATTTGAGCAAATTTGCAAAAGGGTTTTTCTCACTGGGTTCTTATTTTCCGCCCTCGTTTTATTCACACATGAATGTATTGCCTAACTCAGCAAAAAAACGCAATAAACTTTAAAAACAAATAAACGTACTTTTCACAATGGCATATTGAAAATTTGCTCAAATAGCTTACCCGGCTATTGGAGCTTAGTGAATACGGCCACAGTTGTCATTCCTATGAGTGTCCGTTTAGAATTCGACGGAGGAGATGGTTTGGATGGTCTCAGTGAACTCGACAAGTTGGAACCATTACCTCAGTCTGATGCGGTACGTTTTTCTTCTTTTTGTCACACCATTTTTAGATTGTTTATAGGTAGGGAGAACAGAGAGTGGGTAGCTGGGTAGCAACCTACATTTGAAGAGAAATGTTGTCGTTTCGAGGCCTGTGGACCGCTGTCTTCACACTTTCAACTTTCAATTGATTCGCTCGAAGTTCACTCTTTTTACTGACGAAGGATGGAGGGAGAGGTTGTATTGGATTGATCGCAAACCCTTTTAAGGCATCCCCTGTTGGAGAGAAGTAGTTGTGTTACACAACAACAATGTGTTTTATTTCCTATTATACTCTGTAATGTAATTTGATCTAGTTTCAGTTGCAGTACTCTGTGCAGTCGTCGGGTCCTTCCACTAGTCAGGCGGGACCAGTGGGCGGGGCCTCGGGCGGGGCTTCTTCCCAGTTCGGAGCACAGACCAATCCACAACCACCGCAGGCACAACAGTCTGTGTTACAAGTACGTTCACTGTTATAATAATTGAGTATCGGATGGTAGTTAATTCATGATTTGTGATAAAAATTTGTAATTTCCTATCTGGTGGAAGATGTGTACGCTCCCAGAAGCATGAAAACTATTGGTCCATGTTGGATTGTACGATAGGTCACATCATTTATAGTTATAGATGTTTTACAGAAAACTAATTATGTATATTTCAGGAACTGTTGATGCATCCCCAGCCGTCTAGTACCAATTCGCCCCGCGCAGGGCCCCCGACTTTTCCCGTTGCTCCCCAGCAGCAAGGCAACAATTTCAATACTAGGTCAGTTTACAGCCAATTTTATCAGCGACTTACTACTTTTGTTCGCAATCGTGAATAAGAAGTAGTTGAAGTATCTCCTCCCAACGGTATGAATGTATAACTTTCGCTGCGTAGTCTGAGAGTCATTTTCAACGAAATATGCCGAATGAGCGATTTTTGAAAAAAAAAAGATTAAAGCAATCAGATAGTAATTTAGTAATCTGCTCTCTGGGATGGTTAAACTAGGATAGTCGGTTTTTTCATGGAATGCGGACTCGTTGGAGTCAGAGGAAAGCAAGAGGAGCGCAATTGTATTTGGTTCAAGCCATCGGTTGAATGTCACTTTGCAGGAGTCCAATGACGAGTGGCCCTCCGAATGTGGCCGGAGGTACCATGATGTCCCCACCCACCTCGGGTATGGTCAGTTCCGGTCGACAATCAAACGGACCGGGACCCTCTCCCGGGGGACCTCCCGGCGGTCCCGGGGGAATACCTCAGAGTCTCGCATCCACTATGCGACAGGGAGTTCCCGGTTAGTTTGCTGGTTTAATGTTCAGCAGCTATCCATACTATTACTGACATGAAACGTGTGGTTGCGGAATAGGGCTCATGGGAGTCATGGGAACCTGTGAGATAGTTAGTATGTTTCCAATAATGATGTTGAACTATTTAACATGTGTATCATGAACTTTAATCGCAATATATGACTTCCCGAACTTATTGCTGATCTTTTACAGGCCAACCTCACCCCGGTATGTACGGACCGGGTCCCGGTGGAGATCCTGGCATGCAGGGAATGGGTCAACCGCCCCAGTTCGGAATGATGCCCGGCCAGCAGCCGGCGATGCGGGGCTATCCGGCCGGCGCCTATCCCGGAAGTCAGCCCAATCAGGTGAGTAAACTATTATTTGAACATATTAGTAATAAAGTAATGGAAGTGCTGTCAATTATCAATATAAGTAGTCGCACTCTATTCCGGATTCACTATTCAGTTGTGTTTTGCATTCGTATACCTAGTCCTAGAAACTAGAAACAGTGTTCAAAGTTCAAAGGCGAAGATATCAATTCAAATAACCTTAGTGCGTGCAGTACACATTGAGACTTGGTGGATGCCATCGAAAAGCATTTTAGTATGCCCTTGTTCCCAAAACAGGATGGATTTCTATAATTTTTAATACTGATCTGTGCTTGTTCAGGTCGGCTTCCCGGGTGGAGGTCGTGGTCAGCCTTCCATGAGGGGCCAGCAAGCCATGATGAATGGAGCTCCAATGTCACGGGCGCAACCTATGCAACGACCTACCCACGGAAGTATGTTTTTCCGATTCTACCCCCTTGCTACTTTATTTTTTTTTACCCCGGTTAGCCGGTTCCTCCGTGAAGTGTCCACAGGATGCATCACGTGGTGTTCAGGCTGAGATGTCATAGTGTGGTGTATTGTTTTCTCAACATTTTTCTAGGTGGGACTAAGGTGATACTATTCCAGATATGATAATGATGAGGCCTCCCGATATGATGACGGGGGCTCAATTCCCCCCGAACGGACCCTACCCCGGACAGGGACAACGACCGGATCAGTTCATGCAGGGACCACCTCAGGTTTGTTTTTCTGGTCAATCATAATTTTTTTTAACTTGGCTGCAACCCGCTTCTATCAATATTTAAATTCAACTCTACTTGTTTTAACTAGTTGTGAACCACAAGTAGGTTGCAGGAATGTAAACAGCAGATTTTATTTTGTCTTTTTGTTTGTTATGTTTGAGACATTCGTTTACAATGTTCATCTGATCTTTTTGTAGGGTTATGGTCGTGGCCAGCCGTATCCTCCTCACATGATGCATCCTGGTGGACCCGGAGTACCTCAGGGACACGGCGGAGGGGTATGTTCAGGATAAATCTGAACTGGGGTGGGGGGGGGGGGGTTGCTGGGGGATATCGAACCTTTTTCTATTTGTGGATACACCTTTCAACCCATTTCTGAATCAATAAAAGTTTTGGTAAAAAATGTATTTCCTTGCTTCTCTGTGTGCGTTAGGTACAAATTGGTTTTTATTCTGTTTTAGGCTGTTGTTAACGCTTTGGTTGATTAAACGCGATTGTATATAAGACTATTACTCTATTAGATATAGTTAACTCTATTAAAATCTGATCATTGCTATTTGCTTGTAGATGATGATGATGGACCCGTCTCAACAGAATGCGATGCCTCCCGGTATGCGGGGCGGTCCCGGCGGAATGCAACAACCCGGAATGGGCGGACCACCCAATGTGAGTATTATATCTATATGGCTACTGGAGAGGATTACGTAACTGGAATAAGATTGATTGAACTGAACGAGGGGAACTCTGTCGATAGTTCTTTTCATATATTGTACAAAAAAAACCAACTCAACCCGGGTACGTCGTACTGTTCAGGATTAAATTCGCGATGGGGTTTAGTTTAGTCGGAAATGGTAGAAATTCGAAATTTGATATTCAAACGAATTGTGTATTATTGTTGTTGTAGATGGGAATGCCAAATGGAATGGGCGGTCCTCCCCAAGGTCAACAACAGCCACAACAACAACAACAACAGCAGCAGCAGCAGGCTGCTCAGATGGGCATGGGTGGCGGAGGGGGTAACCGGACCCCCGGACTGGGCGGTACTCCCGGGGCCCAGGACCCGGAAAAGCGGAAACTCATCCAACAACAGCTGGTGCTCCTTCTACACGCTCACAAGTGCCAGCAGCGAGAAAGGGTACATAAGATATTCTGATCATTGCGATAAGTTTCAGATTAAATGAGGATATTTCATTAGTTCATGAAACAAATGGGTTAGTTAATCGTTTTCGCCAAAAATGGATTACTTTCTTCCATCTTTGCTCATCAGAAAAAGACGTTTTTTAAAAGTTAAAATAGAGCATTTCAAGTTTGACTTTATCATTATTAACCGTTCAGGGCGACCAGCAGCAGGAGAGTGGTCGCACCAGTGTGTCTTCGTGTAATCTACCCCACTGCAATACAATGAAGGAAGTCCTACACCACATGACCACTTGCAACAACGGAAGGAGTTGTCAATGTGAGTGAACTAGCCCTATCTCGGGTCTCTCATCTACTGACAAGAGTACATGCTCCTAGCTCGTGTATTTTGGAAGATTGAACGAAATTTTTAATAGAATTCAGAGTATAGTGAATTTCCTTGTCGCCACTTAATCAGGCAAACATGATTGATTATTACTGGTCATTGATTTTTGGGTTTTTGAATTGTGACACAACAAAAGCTGAATTTCAGATGCGCACTGTGCGTCTTCTCGCCAGATAATCGCCCATTGGAAGAATTGCAACCGAGAGGACTGTCCTGTCTGTAAACCGCTGAAGAGCATACAAAACAACCCGAATGGGTCTTCCGGTTAGTGTGCTCTTTTTTTAGAAATTGCGGTTACTTTTCTATAATCATTTTCTACAGTTTTCACCGGGCTGTTCGTCTGCTGACACATTATTTTCATCTCCATAACCTATCTCCACAGGTATCTCGGACATGACTTCTCTGCTGGGTCCGTCCTCGGTTGGTCCCAACTCGGTTACGGGAAGTATTGGTCCCCAGTCGGTGGACCCGCTGCAGTTCGGTTCCCCGGGACCCTCGTCCGCCCAGAGTCAGGTGCCCTCTGGGCCCATGAATGCGGCCGCGCTTCTCAACGACTTCAACCAGCCGTCCCTCAAGTTAGTTGCAATTTGTGTCATTCTTCGGGGATTGTTTTGTATTATTCAAACAGAATATATAGATTACAAAGGCGGTGAAAAATATATTCCTAGGTTTACGATTATCGTCATGCCGGAAACTGAATTCTCGGCTCTATTGCTATATGCTATAATATGTGTATTCATTCGCAGGACAGAGCAAAGCAAAACGCAAAACATGTTTTCATTACAATTCGTCAAATTTGTCCATTTCTGCTGGTGGGCACCCATACACCAGTAAGGTCTGACTAACCGACAAAAAACTAATCCGTTTTTGAATATAAACATGTGGAAATTTAGGATTTTTCTAATAAAGTAGACCGATTTTCATCTTTTCGGCTAAAAAGTAGTCTGTTTTTCGATTTTTTCTGACTATTCGGATAACCTTGCTAGTGTATGTGGGCACCTTTTCAAGTTTTTAAGTTTTGCTTTTTCATAATAACACCGACGATCCATAATAAGGGAAATAAATGAGAATCATAGTATGTTTGTATTGCAGCGATCCGTTCCGATCCCCGAATCCGCCCAACAAACAGGCCGGCGGAATGTCGCTCCATGCCGGTCTGCCGCCTTCCATGGCCAAGGTTCCCGGAGATTTCTCGACGAGTAGCTTCCCGCCCCCAGAGGCGCCCAACACGGTCAAGGTTCGTTGGGTCTCATTGAAAGCTGTCTGCTAGGAATCATACTCCAAGCCTCAGTAACGTTCCGAAATCTCTCAATTGCGATTTCCTCCTTTTTTTTCGCAGGTCACCGTAGTTATTTGACACTCGTTTGTATTTGATTGTTTTTTTTGCGACTTATACAAATTGAATAAATGAACTATATGCCAAGAATGAACATTTCTTCGAAAATATTCAAGCAAGCGGTTGTGTTGCAGGATTGGCACGTGCACGTGACGAAAGATCTGCGAAACCACCTGGTAGGAAAGCTGGTGAAGGCTATTTTTCCATCGCCGGACCCGAATGCACTGCTGGATCAGAGGATACGGGATCTCATCAACTATGCCCGCAAGGTGGAGAAGGAAATGTTCGAAACGGCCAACGATAGGGTGGGTTCCATTCGAGGTTTCATTTCAGAGCGTCTTTGTATAGAGAAACGTTGGGCGGTTGCAATGTTGCATGCGCCTCAGAGCTATCAAAATCAAAAGCGGCGACTGAGTAGAAAACTATTGTTAACAGTTTGATTTTATCAAATGCGTATTTTGCAGGAAGAGTACTACCACCTGCTCGCCGAGAAGATTTACAAGATCCAAAAGGAGCTGCAGGAGAAGAAGAATAGTCGGTTGAAGCCAGAGAACGAGTGTGAGTACTTCATTGTCTAACTACGAACTTTATCTGGTCGTCAAAACTTGGATAGCTTCGAATTTTTAGATTGCTCAATCGAGTTTGCGAACGAATAATGTTGCAGTGGACGTATTCAGGGAAGTATAAGAGAAGCAGGTGCAGAGTTGCGGGGAGCCTTTGCGACAATTTTTTTATTCAGTCACCACGGTTGTTATCTGAGACGGTGTCTTGAGATGCACTTGGAACTTTTAAGAATAGGGTCAATTTTTCAACTATTTAAAACAGTCAAAGATACATTTCATTGAAGTTTAGAAAAAACTAATGATATTACGGTCGTTTTCCTTCGAACAAATGTAGTTTCAGTCGGTGATCTGGTGGATCTGGACATGCCGGGACCTCCGAACAAGACGATCGGCCAAGCACCGCTGCCCACCAACGTGGCGCAGTCATCTAGCCAGCCGAATACGCCCTGGGGGAATGGCAGTGTGGGCAATGTACCCTCGGCCGGCATACCACCCACCGCACAACCTCCTTCGGTAGGTCGTGGTATAATAAGAATAATATTTCACGGCAACTATTTCAGCCGTATGTTACTTTATTCGTTTCGATACTACAACCAAGACAGTGATCACATAAGTATCCGTGGAGGTTTCAGATGGAAGCTTTTCTCATAGTACATCATTTATTCCTCATGTTATTTACTTTCTCCCTGTAAAAAATTGCCATGCAAAAATTTTGTGTAGTTGTTTCCGAAGATACGGGATGGTTTGAGAGGAAACCTATTTGAAATCAACACCAACTTACTACTTGGGTTCAATGGTCTGTTTCCTGGCTGTATCCTCTGTTTCCCAGGCTTCCAAGTCGGATCCGTCAAAGCCGAGTCCGTTGGAAACTCAATCTGCCATCAACACGCCGCTCGGCGCTGCGGTCACCCCCGTTGTTCCCGTGAGTTTAAAACATTTTCGAAAAATGTGGTCATGTCTGCTAGTGCTGAAATGAGGAAATTCGAAAAAGAATTGCGAACGCCATTGTGAAATTATGTAACAAAACGAACTGTTTTGATTTCGTTAATAGCAAACTGTCTCATGAGTTGTTGTTTTTGAATGCTCTACGAAATGACGATTAAACTAGTAATTATGTTGTTTACTCGGTTTATTATTATTCTCATATAATGGCTCGACGGCAACTTGTGCTGACTTTGAGTTGGTTGCAGTTGCCGAAGAGTGAGCCGGAGGACAAGGAGTTGAAACGGGAGGCGATGAGTCAGGTGCCGAAGAATGCGACCCCGGCAGCCCCGGTCCCCTCCACCAACGGGGTTCCTGCCCCGGCCAACCGACTCATCAAGGAAGAACCCTGTTCGTGTTAGTTCATGCCGAGTTGTCGCCCTTTCCTAATATTTTTTTCCTAATGTTGGTGATCAAATATCCTTCTTCGTCATTGTGCAAGTTTTCGCAAGAGTGGTCATTTGTTGGCAGTCTGGCAGGCAATAATTTTCGAACATTTTCCTGTTATACCGAAAAAAAGTTTTGTGTATCTCTCTCTATTCCAATGCGAGAAGAACGCTGTTCATGTGATTTGCAATTGGTTGCTGTGTTTTGTGCCTATCCGAATGTTATTGTCGTTATTTGCAGCAACAGCTGGTCCATCTAGTCGCACAGTGGCCAAAATGGAGCCGATACCCACCAAGAAGGAGATGGTCAAAAGGGAACCCACCCCGCCGTTAGGCGAAGACAGGAACTTTGATGCCAACGAGTTACGGTACGTTGTGCGCACCGGAACGCACACCACTTTTGTAGCGGCCACGACGAGAGAGTGTGGAGGTCAGAGAGACGCAGACTGTCTTAGAATGTCTGCTGTCTCATTCACTTCGATATTCTCTTGCTGCTGTAGCTGACCAAGCGAAGAAAGTTGACGCTAATGGTTCTGAGCGCACAAACTAGTTACTTTTGACTGGTGTTCGAAAAACAACCTCGTTTCCGACCGAAATGCATGAGTTTTCATGAGTTTGCGTCAATAAATAGTTAAGTTCGGGCTATTCTGCTCGTGTTGCCCAATTGTCGAAATAATTGTGTATTATGGTGGTCTGTTGGAGACTACATGGTTCAAACGAAGTTCTCTTTTTTTCAGAAACTTCCTTCTTCCCGTTTGGCAGAAAATGGATAACAGTGAAGATGCGGTTCCGTTCCGGGTTCCCGTTGATCCCAAGCTACTCAATATACCAGTACGTTTTAATTTCTAGAAACTTTCGTTATTTTGATATTCAAGCGTACGTCCACTAGCGTTATTATGTTATGTTTAGCGTAGCGTTTAACCGTAATTGACAAGCAACAACTTTTCTCAAAAGTTCGCGATGGAGACTCTTTGATGACCCTATCATTTTGCACGAATACAATTCGCTGATTTTTACCACAAACATACACGTCTTTTTAGAGAGACCCGAATTTCAAAGTTTTGCCAATTTATTGGTTGGCTGCCTGGCTGGGGCACTTTTCAACCAAGCTAAGACTTTTCTAGAGAGTTCAAAAACTTTTCGACTAATTCTTTTGCGCTTTGAGGAACACTTACCTCATTCAACCCTCGCCACTTTTCAACCCATGCTTGATCAGAGTTTGGTGGTAATCCATTCTACCTCTTCAGGACTATCTGGACATTGTGAAAGAGCCAATGGATTTGATGACGATCAAGACCAAGTTGAACGAAGGCCTCTACCGGAGTCCGTGGGACTTCTGCGATGACATCTGGTTGATGCTCGACAATGCCTGGCTGTACAATCGAAAGAACAGCAAGGTCTACAAGTACAGTACGAAGGTATGTGCAACTTGGTCGAATTCTCTCTCAATCCCTTCTTTTTTCATTTATCGCCCTCTCTCTTCTTACTATCTCTCTCTCTCTCTCTCTCTCTCTCTCTCTCTCTCTCTCTCTCTCTCTCTCTCTTTCTCTCTCTCTCTCTCCCTATTATGTGTTTGTTTATTTATGCCAAACTAATGATTGAATCATTGCAGTTATCGGAGATGTTTGTGGCCGAGATGGATCCCGTGATGAGAGAGATGGGCTACTGTTGTTCCAAGAAGCTCTCCTTCACCCCCTTGGCTCTATTCTGCTACGGGGCTTCCATGTGTACGATCGCGCGAGACCAGCCCTATTGGGTGTAAGTTTATCAAGGTTTTTTTTGTTTAGCAAGGTCGAAAGGTTGCTGTTGCAGCATACAACTCAGTTCCCAGTTCCCGTTGGGATTGTTGGGAAGTGCTCGGAAGTGCTCGAAGTAGGCTAAGGGGAACGTGTTTCTGAAAATTTTGATTTGAATTCTTTTTAACTCTATTTGTCATAGTCTCATCAGCCAATCAGTGGGATTTAGGGTATACTTTTAAAGTCATATTGATTTAGTTTATTCTTGATTTGTCGAGCTTTGGGGTAGAGGCGAAACGTACCACTTTGTTACCTTCTATTATTCCTATTCATTAAGTTTAATCTCGATAGGTTTTTCATGTGTTTTGTTGCAGATACGAGCAGAACAACACGCAGTACGGTGTGACGGTGTCGGAGCGGTACACGTACTGTGTGAAGTGTTTCGAGGCGCTGCCGCCGGAGGGCATAAGTCTGTCGGAGAACCCGAGCGACACCTCGAACATGGCCACCAAGGACATGTTCAAGCAGATGAAGAACAACGTCATCGACTACGAGCCCTTCGACGTCTGCAAGTACTGCCATCGCAAGTGGCATCGCATCTGTGCGTTGCACGACAAGAAGGTGGGTACCTTGGTGAGAATGGAGGACCCTTAACTTTTCCTTTAAATGGGTTAGGTGGCACTCATCACTATCCCCATATTTGTGGGGTTGTTCGGTAATTATCTGGGGGAGGGGGGGGGGTCAATTTTCCTTTTCTCTGTGGAGGGGATGTTTAACTGTTCGAACCCTCAAACCGACATCATCCCACCTATGGTGGGTACCTCATGAAATTTGATCGAGAAGTCCAGCAAACTTTGCTGCATATAGTTGCTACCGGCAGAAACAGCCAGAGCTGAGATTGCAGTAGTTTTACTTTTCTTACTTTCAGTTCGGAAACTTTACGATACGTTAATCATCTATGTACAATTAGAGAAACAGCGTTCCAGCTGCACATCACTTTTGTACCATCTGTATAGGTTCATTCCTAATCTTCTCGGACTCATAGTTGTTAGTTTTTGTAGAAGTTGTATGATTTCGTTATTTTGTTCGTTTCAGGTGTTCCCGGAAGGCTTTACGTGTGAAACGTGTCGAAAGCAGAAGAACTACCCGAAGCCGGAAAATCGATTCACTGCCAAGAAACTACCTCACAACAAGCTCTCTACGTTCCTCGAGGATAGGGTGCGTTCTTCTTTTATATCCAACTATACTTCAAAGTAGGCCAATCATTCCGTTAAAATACGAAGTTTTATGGTGTTGACTTAAATAGTCATTTTCTCTTTATTTTGGCCGAAATGGAAGCGTTTCTCGAATTCTTGGTCGGTATTCCGCCAAAATTGTGTTCCTTCTTCAGTAAAGTCTAGTGGGTACTTAGTATCAGAACTATTCTTGTATAATTTTCTCTCTTTCTAGGTGAACGGCTTCATTCGCAGTAGTCTACCAGGAAAATCGGATCAATATGAAGTGATCATTCGTACGCTATGTGTACAAGACAAGGAGGTCGAAGTCAAACAACACATGAAGGGAAAGTGAGTATATAAACAAATTGTGTTTCATTTATACCTGTATTGCGAATTGTTCTTCATAACTGTTAGAAGGAATAGCTACAGTTAACTATGATTCTCCTTTCTCTCTGGATTTGTAGTTTTGCTTAATTGGTGTGATTCGTTCCTCGAATATTATTAAAAAGAGTGTTAGTGGGAATTGATAACATATATGGGATTTCAAAGTTTCTTTGTATTCATAGATTCATATTAGTTGCATGCTTCTGGTGTTGCAACGTTTCTGGTTGTGTAACTAGTTGACATATGACATACGTCCATTTAGGTACTGTCCGATGGGTTTCCCGGAGCGATTTTCCTACCGTACCAAGGCCATATTTGCCTTCGAAGTTATCGACGGCGTCGAAGTCTGTTTCTTCGGACTCCACGTGCAGGAGTACGGTAGCAGCACGAGTAAACCCAATCAAAGGCATGTTGCTTATATTCTCTTACGATTATGGAATAGAATATTTTGTTTACGATTGAGCACGTGAAGTCACGCATTGATGGTCAGAAGTGGCACTCAACTGAGTGAATGAAGAAAAAATTGAGGTAAAATAGAGGCTATATTTCGTTTTCGTATGGGATGATGAGGTTGCACAGGAGCCGTATAGAACGTATCAAAGTATTTACATTATAATCAAATTCTAGAAAGAACTTGTCTTGCTCGTGGGTGCTCTCATTTCAAACCATTCTCCAAGTTTTGTACGGCTGATTTTAATGTTGAATCAATTGGATGCGTTTCAGACGAGTGTACATCGCCTACTTGGACTCTGTGCATTTCTTCCAACCGAGGGAACTTCGAACCGGGGTCTATCACGAGATTCTTCTCGGATATCTTGAGTCAGTTGGTCACATCATACAAACAAGCATTACCAATGTTAATTCCCTTGTTTATTATAACATCTTTTTGGAATTCCTATGACGTTAACTTATTGATTAATGACCAGCAATTCCATACTGATCTGCGAAAGCGAACAGACGACTTTCACGATTCTTTTTCGAACCTGTGTTTCGGGAATAGAAGTACTACTTTCGTAAGTGTGCCTTTATCCAGTACTTGAATTTCAGCTACGTGAAGAAGCTGGGCTACACGATGGCTCACATCTGGGCGTGTCCCCCGTCAGAAGGTGACGACTACATCTTCCACTGCCATCCCCCCGAGCAGAAGATTCCGAAGCCGAAACGACTGCAGGACTGGTACAAGAAGATGCTGGAGAAGGGTGTCCAGGAGAACACTGTCGTCGAGTTCAAGGACATCTACAAACAGGTTGGTGTCCCTGTTGTTAAAGTAGAACGATTATGTTTACCAATCCCGACGCATCATCCTTCAAACTGCAATTGAAAAATATATTGCAGTTTGAAGGACCGAAGCGTTGTGATTGGTCCACATAGTCGTCGTTCTTTAATAACACAGTGTACGTGTGTGCAAATTGAGTATTGTTCTCTTTAACTTCGAAAAATGTTGTTCATTCGAGTTTGTTCTCCACCGTTCTTGTAGGGAGAGCCAACCTGTCTTTTTAATCGATAAAATATTCTTTCTTTGCAACATTCTTGGTTGCAGGCACGTGACGACAACCTGACGACCCCCATGTCATTGCCCTACTTCGAGGGAGACTTCTGGCCCAACGTTATCGAAGATTGTATACGGTTAGCCACCAATCAAAGATCTTGTAGTAGTATGGGAAGTTGTGGAAGTGAAAGAGTAAGAGCATAAGTTGAGGAAGTTTCTTGTTCCAAAGGTTGTACATTGTAACAAAGATACTGATAGAGTTATAAGATGCTGCAAGACAAAAATAACAAAACGGCTACCTAATTGATCATATTTTCAGTGAAGCTAACAATGAAGAACAGCAACGGAAAAAGGAGACCAACGACTGTGAGGATGATGACAATGACTACGCACTCATGGATGACAATGGCAAAAAGAGGTTAGTATCTTTTATGTTTAGTACATTTTATGTTCGATTCGTAATATCGATTTTTAACATCAGCCTCGTGTATTGATGTACCTCTTCCCAGCTGAAAAATGAGGTTATAGTCTAGTAGATGTTAGTCTGATTAAACGTTTTCACAACGTTTTTCGAGTCATTTATATAGGATAACATATTCCTTTCTTATGGGCCGTGAGGTTTTTCTGATTACTGTGTTCCATCCTACACCGAATTCGGTTTCAGCTCGAAGAACAAGAGCAAGAGTAAGAACAATTTGAAGAAGAACAGTAAGATGAACAAGAAGAAGCAGGGCGGTGGAACCGGCAACGAAGTGGCCGACAAACTGTTTGCGCAGTTCGAGAAACACAAGGAGGTACGTTGCATGGACACTATTCATATTATTGCCAACTTGGCTGAATCCTCAGACAAGTTTTGAATTTTGAAAACGAACTCTCCTTTTGCGAAATCACAGAAAATCCGGACATTTTGGATGCAGAATTATGAATTTTGGCGAATTTTCACGGAGAACGGTTTTTTTTGAACCCGACTGTATGCAATCATCAATGGCGCCCTGCTGCTGTTCGATTGCTCCTGAATATTGAGGCAGTTGCTTCTGAAAAGTTTAGCCGACTTTTTTCTCCAATGTTCTCCATAACCGCATCACTTTAAGAGGAAGCTCTTTGTGAATTGTGGACTTGTTGATTTGTTATTCTTTAATGGCAACTGTTCACTTTCTCATTGTACTTAGAAGTACGTTTTAAGGTCTTCTTCACCATTCGCCTTGTCTCCGTGCAGTCGGAGCTGTCAATCCAGACTATCGAAGTGGCTGACCCCGATCCTCTCATGGTTTGTTGAGTTTTTCGAATTGTTTTATTTTTTTTGGAATCGTTCACTGGTGTTCAATCCACACGCAGTGGCAGTTCATCCTATTCTTGTTGTCACAACAGAATGGTGTGATCTGCAAACTTTTGCATTTCGGCTAGATTCACGCGGTGCTTCATTCTATTGTTGTAGTCACAACAGTAGGGTTTGATTTTCCAAATTTATTTGGAATTCGGCTAAGTTCATGTTTCCAGTCGAGTGAGATGATGGATGGTCGTGACACTTTCCTGACCAGAGCCCGAGACGAGCACTGGGAGTTCAGTTCGTTGCGAAGAGCAAAGTACGTTTAGTCGATTGTCTGTGTCCGACAAAAACTGTATGAGTAGGAAAACAGACATAATCTTTGAATGTTTACCACTAGTTCACGAGGATATAGTATGTTAGTTAGAAAAGCCGTTCGTATTCGTATTACCACGTGTACTTGATGTCAGTCTTTATCGGAATGGCTGGGTTCAAGTCGTTGTTTGGATAGAATTTTGTCATTCTCAATAGAAGATCGTTCAATGAGTTTCTCCTCGGTCATGCTACTTGCTCTTTCAGGTTCTCCACTCTGTCGCTGTGTCACGCGCTGCACGACACCGATTCGAGCAAGGACGTGACCTACACGTGCAACAAGTGCCAGAACCAGAATGCCAAGTATCACTGCAACACGTGTGAGGATTTTGACCTCTGCGAGCAGTGTCACGCGATCGTCCAACACGACCATCCGATGGAGGTCATCAAGCAGTTGATTCCACCCAACGAGGGAGACACGGCTGGCGGCAACAGATACGAGAGCATTCAGGTATGCACTAGTAGAATACAGCTAACTTCACGTGAAAAACCGCTTTCGATGAATACAGGTTTAGTTATTAGTTATTATCCAGATATTTTGTCAATTTTACCGATGTATAGGCGAACAATTCCTTACCGTTTCCCGATACTAGTTCTCTATCGCAATTGAATCGGTTCATTCGGTTAATTTTGTCTTTATCAGCTAATGTAGTCAGCTGTATTGATAAGATATTTGTATTCAATTGACCTCTCGGACAATAACGTGTCTCGTTCAGCGCTGCATCCAGTCGTTGGTGCACGCGTGTCAGTGCCGCGACGCGAACTGCCGTCGCATGTCCTGCCACAAGATGAAGCGCGTCGTGCAGCACACGAAGATGTGCAAGAAGCGCGTCAACGCCAGCTGCCCCGTCTGCAAACAGCTGATCGCCCTCTGCTGCTACCACGCCAAGCACTGCTCCAGAGATCCCTGCTCGGTACGTTGCCAGTCAGAGAGTCATATGGGTGAAAAGAGACTATAAAGTGGACGAAAGAACAAGAAATACCTTGTTTGCTCTAATCACAAATCAGTAAGCTGGGACTATTCTCCAAAAATGTTTTGAGTTTTCCCATTAACTTACGTGAAACTTGATTTTGAACCAAAACACGTGATACCTTATAATGTTGAACCAAACTAGACAAATTCTCCCGATATTGGAGAAGAAGAGCTGGAAACTAGAAAAAAAAGTTAGCCGGAAAAACTCTTCAGTTCCACCTTTGTTATGAACCTGTATGTATGACCCGTGTTTCAGGTGCCGTTCTGTATGAACATCCGTCAGAAGTTGGCAGAGCAGAAGAGGTCGATTGCTCGTCGTGCTGATATGATGATGCGACGTAGAATGGAGGGACTTCAGGCAGGAGTCGGCGGAGGTACTTGTACATTTCAACACATTCACTTCCATTCTGTACAAGGGATCTCGATTGATCATCAAAATGTTGAAATCCCCTAATGTTCCAACAAAAATAACTACGTTTTTTGGATTTTGCCAGAAAAGAAGCTCATTTTCTAATTTTTCTCGTTTTCGTTTGGTGTCCTCTCGATTCGAGTATGGACATATGAAAGAATCACATATGAGTTTAGTTATAATGTAAACTAGTTGGGAGAAAGTGTGCTAGCGTGTTCCGTGTGAAACTGATGTTGTTCTCTGCAGCAGCTCCCCCCGCCATTGCGTCCACCTCAACTGCGAATACATCGGTGGCCACGCCCCCCTCCGTCAGCAAGCCAGCCTCTGTTGGATCTGCCAAGGTAATGAAAGTCATGCTCGTTCGTTCCTTTCAGTTTTAAGCGAATCTCAGAGTGTTTGTTTTTTTCAACTTTGCCTTTTTTCATGTGAAAAGCAAGTTGTTTGTAGTGCGCTTATTTCTTTTTTGGGTCAAGGTGAAAGTTTAGCTCGGTTGGCATGATTCATTGTGCATATAGAAATGGAAATATGCACTAAGTATATGATAAAACTATGAATACTCATATAAACGAAAATTCCCTTAAAAATGTCTAGTATAAAACAACGAATGAGAATGATCCATGACTAAATATAATACGTATTGCTTGTTGCAGGGTGGTATGCCTCCCAACTCTGGTCACATGCAGCAGCAGCAACAGCCGCAACAGTCGATGCAGTCTTCGGTAGCCCCGCAATCCAGTCAGCCCCCACAACAAGCACAGCGGACAGCCGGCTTCTTGGGTATGTTAAGAGAAGAGTCACGTATTACATCGTATTATACTCTAAGTATTTGTGATAGATGAGCTAGAAAAAACGGGGGTAGGCATTTTTGTGAGACTATTTATAGTAAGAATGTGTTCAGTAAAAGACGTACCATTATCTTTTTGTATGAGGGACCAGGGTCGAGGCGGTAGAAGTACATATTTCAGTGAACACATTCTAGGACTAGGATCCAAAAATCCATGTGGCCCAAATGTGTATTGCAGAAATAAATCGAAACAAGTATGATTATTGTACCTTTCCAGGTAATCCGATGATGTCGCAACAGTCGCAGCCGCCTGGTGGTATGATGACCTCTATGGGTCAACAACAACAACATGCGCACCTGCAACAACAACAACAACACCATCAACAGCAGCAGCAACAGGCTCAGATGCAGCAGGGTCGATACGCGAATCCCATGCAGCAGATGGGTGTTCAAGGAGCTCCCACTGGTGGGTTGTCGCTTTTTGGTTGTTCAAGATTCGAGATTTGTTAGAATACGTCCAATCGTTGCGAAATGGTGTTTCTTGACTTCTTTAGATATTTTTATCTCCGTGATACGTTTAGGTAGGCTATAACGACTGATCACTAAGTAATTGTGGTAATGTATGTCATTAACCTGTACAAGTGGTTTTATGTTCAATGAGAATAACGTGAAGGACCACAAAGTTGCGAAGGGATCAACGAACTTTGGAACTCATGGTTCGAAATAGTGTGTTTAAAGATTGAATGCACAAGTTTCCTTGTCTATGTGCATTACTAGTTGGTCTTTATCGTATTCCTGAATAATAGGGTTTTTCTCAGCTCTCTCAGTTGCAGGCTCGATGATGACGGGTCAGATGCGACCGGGTCCCGGCGGGTCTGGCGGGGGCGCCATGGGCATGTCTGCCCAGCAACAACAGGCACAACAGCGGGCTCCCGGGCAGGCGGGGGTACCACCACCACCCTACCGGTAAGTCTGGTTTCTAATCAAGGTGGATAACCAATGTAACTAACGGAAGGATTTGTAATTACCGGTGTAGGTTGTGAGCACCTCATATTCACAGTCACACGAAAATGTCGAGTGCTATATAGTTTCAACAATGTTAGCGTTAGCATTACATAATACTCGCCCCATAACACTATTTTTTTGAATTTTCTCATCGAGGTTTCCTACGCACATTTATCATTTACTCATGCTGATAAGAAATGTCATGCGTGCACGCCTCTCAGTTTTCTCTGATAACTACATGCATTTCATTCTTACGAATGGGTGACAGCGTCCATTATACTGATTTTTTGAGCCCCTAGGTTGGTAGACGAGTTTATTATCAACTTTAATTGTCAATTGAGTATCTAATTTCCAACCCTCCAGGTTGATCTCATTCGATTTTCATGTCTTCTCTTTTCTTATCGTTGTCTGTATCTTAATGGATTTCAGAGCTGGACCCGGTCAACCTGGTATGCAATACGTTGGTGGAATGATGCAGCCCGGAATGAATCCTCAGATGTCAATGGCTCAACAGCAACAACAGCAGCAGATGAGACCACGTGAGTTGGACTTTCAAACTTCGGATGGTGTTTGGAAAGGAAGGTAGTTTGTTGAAAGTAAAGGTCATGGGATCTCAGTAGTTGCCTTCTTCAATTTATATCATGTCCGAAAAGGGTTAAAACTAGGTCCGAGTTCATTGAAAGGATTTTGATGATAACGTCTTTCTGTTCGATCAAAGCATGGTGTAGTTGGAGCTTCACAAGTAATTCATACGTGGTTTTCAGCTGGTGGAGCACCGGGAGCAGCCGCTCAGATGGCAGGTCACCCGGATCGACATCTACAGCTGCAATTGCAGCAGGTGGAAGTTCGACTGAAGGCCACCAAAACACAAGAGGAGAGGTGAGCATTGCGAATTTTGTGTCTTGGAAAATGCCGAGTTTTTGATCTCGACTTGGAACTGTTTTTCCTTGAGTCTAGTTTTGAGTCGTTTTGAGTTTGAATCACAATCTGGTTATTTCTGCACCCACATTAATCCAAGTTGATAAACTTATGCATAGTGTAGAATTCGACTCAGCGTTTGGATAGTTGAACATCCTTACACGGTAATAACGTATAGGCTATTTTTGAAAGGCGACACCTTGTTAATAGGGCCTGTTTAGCTAACGAGGTGTCTCTCACACTCGTGTTCTCTTCTTCTCATGGCTATTATATGCATTCTTTTTCAGAGAAGCGTTGTTCAATGATTTGAAGAAAACTCCTCATCTATTCTCTGCCTTCCTGAAGACTGCTCGCTCTACCGACATGCAGGTTGGTCGCGTTTAATCAAGAAGTGGTCGATACATTTTTCAGAACAAAAATACACTGAAGAGTTTGAAGGCAGTTGTTATTGTTTTTTTGGCGAAAATGCTCAAATAAACCTATTCGTTCTCATCAAATGCCTAGTTTAATTTGTGTTGCAGACTGGACACGCGGCTCAGTACATGGGCGCCCCGGGAGCCTACTACCAGCAGCCTCGCGGGCCGCCCGGACAGTTCCCGGGTCAAATGGGTGGAATGGGGCAGCCGGCCCCACAGCCCTGGTCCCATCAACAGCAGTTCCAGCAGAGACCTCAGCAGGGATCCCCAGCGGTCGGAGGACAACAGTTTGGACAGATTCAGGTGGGAGTTCATACCAGTAACTACCCCCTCTACAATTTACAAATGTACCGGAGAACAAGTAAACGTGTTGCAGATTCAAGATTTAATCATTCACGTCATATTGTTGTAATATGGTGTTCCTTTACGGCCACCCAGGTATCACTGTCATGTGTGTGTAGGTATCACACTGTTGCAGAATTGTGTGTAAAAATGGACTATAGAATGGAAAACCTATGTATCGACAATCTATGGCCATTTTTGATTGATGGGTGTTTCAGGGTCGTTCGCCCTCGATGGGGATGGCCTCGTCGCCTATGATGCAGCCGGGACAAGCCCCCCAACAGCAGCAGCAGCAGATGATGCCGCCTCAGGGCCAGCCGGACCAATCTGGCCAGTTCCGGTGATGAGCTGGCCGCAGCATGGCTGTCTCTCGTCTTCTCGCGGGTCTGTCTGTGATATACGTGGGCGCTGGTCGCCTCCCCTTGCCTTCTTCTTTGATTATCCACGTTCCATACCCCTTGTTGTTGTGTTAGAAGAATTGTGTTGTAGCACGTGGTCGCTGGTCGAGCGAGATCTGGTCATGTCAGAGAGAGCATTCGAATTCTTGGAACCAGCTAGCTGGCGACTCTGTGCCGGCACGATCTCTGAGAGTAGATATTTGTAGCATACCTTGTTTATTCCCAGCCGTTTGTCTGCGATCAGTCTACATTTGTTATCATGTGTCTGTATCATAAGTGGTTCACTACGAGTACCTGTGGTCTAGTTTGACTGTGTTTGTTATTCTGGTGCGAGGCCGTGGTCGCTCCTATTTATTTCTAATTATCAGAGAGCGTGCCCTGCTTCGGACGAGAGTATTTCATCGTGTCGATCGCTTGTAATATCACTCTATATTCCTATATCTGGTCACTACTATTACTCCTATATACCACTAATAATTTATTTTCAGTGTTTAAATACTATTCCGCAGATGCAGCATATCTTTATTTACACTAGTAGTACAGTACTTGCTATATCTATACAGAGCATCATATATTCGTAGCTTGTTGGCAGTTGATACATGAGATTGTTGTGATTCCCCCCCCCCCCCCCCCACCATAATGTATACGTTTCTGTCCTTGTATTACTGTGTAGCTGTCCGGTTGGCAGCAAGCCTCCCTCTTGTTCACTTCTGGGTTGTATTGCTCACCATCTGACTCCGTCTCATATATATACATACATATATAATTCATATATGCAGATAGTTGATATACATATATATAGTATAAGATTGCTACGGCGTAATGTTTTAGTGTTTCATCTTCTCTCACCTACCAGTAATGCGTTTCATTTACCCTGTCTCCTCGCGAAAGCCTCACGTGTTTTCACTATTCGGTGGTCTCCCCTTTGTATCTAGGCTCGTCCGTTTCGCTAGCCTTTTTCTTGTTTGTTTCCGTTGGTTGTTATTGATTGTCGGCGTGCGTACGCGCGCTTCGCGACGTACTGCCCCGCGCGCGCGTTGAGATCTGGCCGGACTGTGAGTGACCGCCCGCACTCTGCAGCCCGGCTCTTCTCTTTTCATGATCTTAGACAGAGTGTTTTATTTCAATTGTTCACATTCACCTTCATATTATTGTATATTCGTGCAAGAGTCCATATTGCATTCTATTATTTATTATGGTGTTTTATGAACCACAATAAATTTTTCAAAAATTACCAATTGTGTTCGAGATTTGTTGCTTAGAGCGATTATGTATAGAAGAGTTGACTCGTAACACCCATTCCCGTCGTGGCTTAGTTAGTACCAAATAGCTGACTCAAATTAACGCATGTTTACTTACGGCTACAATCCGACATACTCATCATTAGGAAAGATTCAAAGTTTGTTTTCACAACACTTCTAGACCATCTACAATCTTTCATACTGAGCCAGCAGCTTTTACTTCACAGCAGTTGAAGTTTGAGAGGGCAAATATCTTACCGAACCAAAACCGAAGCTATTCTTCCAGAACTCGGGAAGGAAGGAATTCACCGTTTGAGGGGAAGTAAAATGTACAACAACGTACAACTGGTGTATCGCATTTCTAGTGAAAAACCGTCTTACACTAGCGTTCTCAGTTTTTGTTACTATAAATCACTTTTTTTCAAGAAATTCTTGTGAGGAATATGAATATTTCTCAGTTTTCAGTCGAAATAATTGGTCCGATTGACCGAACATCTGTCGCGTTAGTTTCAATCACGCAAAAATAACTCAAATCTAGTAGAATCACATATTTACATGCCAAAATATTTATGATTAAAACTGTTACAATCGGAAACTGGTATAAGCCAACTGTTATACAAACTTAAGTATTTACAACACTTCTAAAACTTCAACAACACAGATGAAACTCAGTTTTTATCTATTAAAGTTTGTATGCTGCACTGTACATACAATTATTATACTTATTAAACAAGCTGAAACGACATGACTACTCGGATAGTTTAGATACTGTACAAACTCAGATACATAGAATTAAGATTTACATTACTATTTAGATAATTGGCTTAATATTCATCGTGCTCTCTAAGCTCAAAAACTAAATGAAAAGGGGAGGAAGTCAGCACATGTACACTGAGTGAAACTAGAAAACTGGTGCCAGTCCTGATATTACTTGGACACTTTTCTGGATCAACGATCGTACTATTTGGGGACAACTGGAAGATGCGGCCACTTGATCCAGGGAACATCTCATTTGGAACAGGGCTTGTCTGGAAACGCGGAATATAGCAACACAGATGTGCCGTACGCATAGGGCATGCATGTCAAAACACCAGCTAACTCAGTTTTATAGATGTAAACTTATATTTATGATAATGTCACACTTGTCGCTGAATTCGGCAGCAATTGTTGCTGAATTGAGCGACAGCTCCTTCAATTGGCAGCAAAAAAAAGTATTAACACCCAATTGGCGATACGACGTCGCTGTAGCTAAATTCGGCAACAAGCTATAAACCAATAATCATGATTTGTATGTTGTCGCACGTGCTGCGGAATTCAGCTGCAGGAAGTATGAACTAGGGTTGTTAATCGAGTTCAAAATTTCGAGTTTTCGAGTTTTGGGAAATTTCGAGTTTTCGAGTTTTGGGAAATTTCGAGTTTTCGAGTTTTCGAGTTTTCGAGTTTTGAAAAATTTCGAGTTTTCGAGTTTTCGAGTTCTGGGAAATTTCGAGTTTTCGAGTATTCGAGTTTTGGGAAATTTCGAGTTTTCGAGTTTCTTGTTCGACTCAACTCGAAAATTTTCGAGTTTTGAGTGTTTTTGGACCAAAAAAGAGACGTTTTTCGAGTCCGAAATTTTGATTTTCGAGTTTTCGTGTTCAAAATTTCGAGTTTTCGAGTTTTGGGAAATTTCGAGTTTTCGAGTTTCGGAAAATTTCGAGTTTTCGAGTTGTCGCGTTTTTGGAAATTTTCGAGTTTTCGAGTTTTCGAGTTTCGAGTTCGGCTCAACTCGAAAAATTTCGAGTTTTTTCGAGTCGAGTCGAGTTTCGAGTTCGACTTTAACAACCCTAGTATGAACCCTTCCTTACGGATTACCAAAAGGCGGCTTAAATTGAATAATAGGTGTTTTTTCTATAGAAACTAAAATCTCACCTTGTATATGGGTTGCGACGGGAAGAGTAACGCAGCGTCAGGAAACGATAGTACACGAAGGGGACGAAGAGTGAGGCCTTGCCACTGAGAAAAGACAATCATTCGAAAAACAACCAAAGTTGAATGGGTACTTGGGCTGCGAAGAGTATTGTGTAACTTGACTATAAACTATTATATTACTTGAACTGGAAAATATTATGAAAGGGATGAAACCTCCACGTAAAAAGTATCAATTAGGCGTTCTAACCCCCGCCAAAACAGCTTCCTGAACACTTTGCACACGCCTGGCTAATCAACCTCATTATTCAACGTTGCTATGGAGATGATGACTGCAAAATTACAATTATAGAATTCAAATCAAAGATACTAGTCTGATAGTTTGACGACCCTCACCCGAACCTAAAAACAGTGAAAAAATCGGCATTTCACAGTGAACTGTTACTAGAAATTATTTTGAACTTTTCTTTGCTCTGATCATAGATCATTTTCAACTACAGTGAAAATGGACTTCAAATACAACATACTAGTTTGATAGTTTTATCCCCCTCACCCGATCCCCATACAGTTAAAAAACCTTCATTTCAATAAAAAATTGTTCAAACCTTCCTTTAAAAATCGTATTTGCCTGAATCAGGGCAGGAACTTACACGAAAATCATAGAGATGAGAATGGGGATGAGGAATATTTCAGCGCAGGCGATGATTCCGAGACAGTTGGCCGTTTGCTGGCTGACGACCGCGGAGAGACGCGCGTGCAGCGGCGAACCGCCACGACCCGTCACACTCATCAACTTCACCTGCAGTCATGAACTAGGAGTAAAATTAATAGTCACATATACTTAGCATTCTAATGAGGACTCATGCATTTTGTAACTGCACGTTTTTAAGTTCTGCTCTGTTCAACATGTTTCACGTGACTGTACAATTGACTAACAGTATACAACATGATGAATTGGGCCTATATTCAGCCTCTCTTTTGGTTTATTGTGTTTTCCTGTGTGTTTTGAACATAAAAACTATGATATTATACATAGGTCGGTCACCGGATTTTCTCATTTCCGGAATGCAAACCAATACATTTGCAAACACCAAGATGTTATACCCGATTTTTCGTATTGCGTCCACTGAAAAACAGAGTACAACATTAGAACCGACTCGATTTCCTTAAATTGTTCGCCCAATTAACCAACGACGGACAACTCTCCCAACAGACAATCTTGAAATCAATACGGTGATTATCCGTATCCCTATCCCATGAAACACTCAGGTCTTTTTCCCGATGTATTCTTTGGTTGTAGATATAAATAAAAACTAACGAAAAAGCTGGCCGAATGCAGCAGAGCGAACAGGGTGACGGGAAGCAGAGCCATTGTCACTGGAGAAGACGTCAGAAACAGAATACAGTAGAACAGATAGTGGCAACTGTCCTGAAATTGGAGCACAATCACGTGAGATTGTACCGCTAGTCGAAAAGTATCGAAAACCGTGGGCCCTCTGCTCTTCTCCTCTAGTCAAACTAGTGAGAATCTACCCGTCTTTTTTCCGAATCCATCATGTTTGACTTATTTAAATCGGAAAACATGGTGAGGAAATATGAGATATGACCTTACCTCCAACATCAAACGAGCGAGAAATTCGCGTGAGAGGGTGACGGTCCCGATTCTCTGTTGCATGCGGAGAGCACTGGTTGCGGCAGCTGAAATGCAATATTCAAACAGGAATGGGTGCAATGAAAATACAAAACCCTTTACGAAAGAAATTGGATTGCTGTAAATCTGTGCTAGTAAATACCCTATTCCTTCCGGTACCTTTGGGAACATGAACGGGTTTGCATGATGCTCAATGCTCATACCCTTCATTGTACATTAATAATCGAAAACGGGCTCCTCTAATACCTCTCCAAGAATAAAAAAGATATTCCAATTTCCGAAATCACAGGCTGCATTAGTATATGTAACGTGAAAACAGAGCCGAAAACTCATCACTCATTCAACCTCTGAAATTACTTAATCAAAGCAACTGACCAGCGGCGAAAGCCTTGAAATAGGCCGATTCTGGAGCAACTGGAGACAGGAACGGCAACATGTAGGATATGGCGAAGAACAGAGTGAGCACACGAGTGGCATTCAGACAACACTCGATCAGGTTCGCACTCACATATTGCTGAACAAAGATAAAACCATGAAAGTCAGTTGATGTCAAGGAATCGTTCACCAACTGTTGGATATTTTGCACTCAATTATTTTAAAATGGTTCACAGTGTTCTCGTCCACAGTGCCATTGAACTTGAGCCTTATCGGCGAAGTTGTCCTGATTCCAACTGCAACTTTTCGTGATTAGAGCACTATTTATTATGGTTGCTATGCACAAAAAGGACTGCTTTGAGTCACCACCCCCGAGAAGGTCAGCCGTAAGCTATTGGAAGAAGTAAGAAGAAGAAACCGTTAAATAAGAAGTGCGAAAACGCATGTTTCCCGGATGTCATTTTGATAGTATTTTACGAAACACAGACACGGGAGAACTAACCGAGATGGTCATGGTGCCCTGTGTGGGAGGTACCGAGGACTGTGGTGCATCGGGTGAAGAGGAAGACCCGGCACCGCCGAAAGATTCGGTCGACTCTTCTCTGATCTCCACCATTCTAAAATGTATCATGAATCAGTACAAGTTTCTGTCTGGACATTATATAAACAAATACTGTCGAGTGTAATGGCTACTACAACAATCTACTTGGATATGCGACACTCTTTCAGTGCGACCTGAAACAACACATGGACATCAAGTATGAATACAAAATGAACGAAAAAAAAAGTTCAGTTTGCATCATACCAGAACACTGAAAAAAAAACCTCCGGGAACGTTACTACTACTAAGCATAGCAAGTGTCACTATCAGTATGGAAATTGGCCACAACTGTGAGCTTAAAAGTTGAGTGCAGGTTTATAGAAACATGCACAGTTTATATTTAGTATAAGTATATTATAATATAACAAAATCGAAGTAAACGTAAACGAAACTGGTAGTAGGATAGGTTCGAATGACAGAATTAAAAGTATTGATTTCTCGTTTTGGGTTACGGTATCCTTGTTAGCTAGAACAATGGGGCGCGTTTTCGTATTATTTTAATAATTTTGAGGTTGAATGTTCCAAATTAAATTATTTAACTTTAATATATGTTTTGTGTTCGACCACCATGAGTTCCTGCAATTCTTATGATTTCATAGAAGCACGACCACGGGATGGTGATGATGGAAGTACCAGTCTTGGTCCACAATAGAAATGACCACACGAAGAAACACTTGCAGCTGGCCGTTTCCGATTACGATACGGTATGTTTCCTCAGTTCATACTTTAGTATGACTCTTTGAGATCCTTAAGAAATAGTAATCAAATTGTGGTAGATCTTCTCAAGAGTATGGACTATTATTCCTCATTGGAACGGACTTCTTAGGAAGGAACGGGACCCAAACCGTTGCGTGATCATCGAGTAAACGATCGTTTCCTTTTAACCGGTTAACCAATATATAACAAACAATTAGAAAATGTGTTCCTGCAGGTGTTGCTTAACATAGATAGTGTAGTGGTAGGTTTCAGCCTAGGGGCCCACGGCGTTCTCGCATACAGTAATTTTTGCGATTAAACTTGTATTGAGCTCCGTCCACAAAGTTTTCGTGGCGGGACACTGTATCCCACTGCAATTTGGAACGGTGCCAGCACTAATTCGCTGCGTATCGCGCTTATTTTCACGCGAATCATTTGCGGAGTGTCTCAAATCGAGGACGCGAGTTCCTTATTTAATAAAGCTGTTCTTGAGAACGCCGTGGGCCCCCAGGGCTAATTCTTTATTTAACCCGGTATTTCGTTAACCCTCTCAGTTAACCCTTTTGTTAACCACTAAGTAACCCCAAATTTCCCTCAACATGCATTGTAAAAAAGGATTACAAAAGGGTTGACCGGGTTACCCTTTTGTAACCCTTTTGTGGTGTTGTTGAGATCGCCGTGACCTGTACGCGGTTCGGTTCGTGAAGGACCCGCATAGACATTCGAGCGGGTGCTCCGCGGATCTAATTTTTTAAGCTAATTTTTCTGCAGAAGGAAGTTCCGCGGAACACCCGCGGAGCGCTCGGAACCGCTACAAAGCTCCGCGGAACAAACGCTAGTTTGTCTGGGCGGTCTACGAGTGAGTTTGCCATATGGTGACACCATCAGAAAATGTCTTTCTTTTCAGGTCAAATCAGTCGAAGAACGTATCTCATCCATCACCGGTATTTGCAGAGAAGACCTGAATATCCTGATGTGTGGACGGATTCTGGAAGAAACGACGACTGTTAAGGATCTCCTACTCGGACCCACCACGTTCGTTCAGTTGCTTTTATGCTAACACAAAGGAAAAAAATAGATCAGATCGAGCCTAGTGGTGTTCAGTCATCGGCTGGTACCAACTAACCCTGGTCTTACTCTATTCTCTACAGGATTTGCGATATATCTTCACATAAGCCATTAAGTTGGCTGACTAGCGCGAGAATAAAACTGGATTCTTTATTATTTTCTCAGTAGTCTACGACAATTTTTTTTGGGGCTGAATCACAAATGTTCGTGTACTTTAATCGTGCTGTTCAGTTTTTGGAGAATAGATAGATCTTACTGGTATCTGGTTCTTGGTTCTCTATAGGGTGTGCTTTGTGTTCTCCCAAAAGCGAGCATATACGGTATATGTTGCCCGATCCCACAGTGTTTGTAGTTTGCTCCCGGTTGCTTTTGGTCGGAATTCGTGAATAAAAAAAAGCTCGTTGTAGTTTAATCTCGTGTATCAAACTACAACGAACATCTGTCACTGGGATTATTTGCAGTTGTCTGGTGGCATTAGTGGTGGAGCAGGGCAGCCTTCGGGGACCGTCCGCCTCAACTGACCCCTCCCACTCGAGGGACATTGTCCCCTCCACCCCCCAGATAGGATCATTCTATGTCTGGTGCAAGACATGCCATGATGTTTCGAGAGGAAAACTCAGGTGAGAGTCTAGTAACAGTTCATGTTTATGTATTTGCCCAAGTCTGAATGACATCATACGGACGCAAGAAATTTGTAAAAAAAAAGTTGTACGGCCAAACCCCAAACTCGTTTAAATACTCCAAGTTTTGACTTACATTTCTGTGGACAAAGTTGCGGCACGTTTTTTGTTGACCACAAGCTTGTTCCAGAGTCTATTGTAAGCTATGCTCCAGTTCTGCTCTGATGGTCAAAAAAGAACCGCAAGGATGGAATGACGTATTGAAAAGGTAAGCAAACAAATAACACGGATAACAAAAAATGTATTGCTCATTAAGCTGCCAGCTTAGTGTTAAGACTGAAAGTTTCACTCCTACTCATTTCAGAGTAATTGTTGTAAGTTGTTCTCAGTTGCTTGGTTGTAAGTTGTTCTCAGTTGATTGCTTATTCTTCGTTTGGCTTTGGCGTGAGATGGTGAGGTTGACGCATTAGTTGTCTGGTGGAAATATGAAGCTCCGCAATGGTATGAACTCCATTTGGAAAGTTCTGATTTACGTTAACTGAATCTGGGGATGTGTTTATTATATGTGTTTAGTCAGAAACAGTTGTTTTCGGACTTGCCTTGTTGCTTTTTGGACATCATACTTATCTTTCTATACTACAAATAGTTCGGGGTTCCGTTTCAGCAATCGAGTTCCTATTGAATGTGAAGATTGCCGTGACGAACAGTCCTTCGCCGTATTCAAGTTCAAGTGCACGAAATGTAGTGAGGTCAGTGGAAATGTCGGTTCAGTATCAGTTGTTCTTATCCCCAGTGCGACATTTTCATGAACATGTATGAAGCTGCGGTATACAGAGCTTTGTCAAGTAAGTACACTAAACAGTAGTCGTATCTAGATCTTGTGAAATTCGACAGGGTCAGAAAGTATAAATGATAAAATGGGGAATAGAGTTCTTGTCGAACCGGTTCCTGCCAAACGAAAATCGAAGAACGTGGGGTTCGTCCGAGGAGCGAACCAAATTTTGAACAACAAAGACTGGGGCGAACCAATCGAAACTATCAATACTAATAATTTGTAGACTACGCATCTACTCAACTCTTGTGTTTCTTGCCGGTTCCGGTGGAATTGTGTATAATATACATAGTTTCTAGATTTGCGCGCCTCTGCCGCACATTCGCGGCAATTGGGAGCAGAGTGCGTGTTGCATCTGTGCGGTGGACACGGAGCTGAGCGTGTTCGATCTGGGCTGCAACCACGTGACCTGCAGAGACTGTTTCCGAGAATACGTGGACACGGCTCTACGAGAGGCGCGGTTCACGTTCCGCCCTCCCTACGGATACACCGTCACATGCCCCTTCACCGATTGTGACTGTAAGTCGATTTTGTAGTTGATTAGCCTTTTTACATTTTTCATATTTTATACATTTTTCGTCTTTTCTTAGAATAGAATAGTTTTAGAATGGAATAGTATCCAACTAGTTTGCTTGAAACGAAATGTAGTAAAGAAGGTTTGAAAGACGACGAAAGCTCGAAATAAGACCCACAAACAAAAAAACTGGAGTTGAGGTTATTTACGTCCGGGCTTCTGGCTCTTTCAAGGTTATGTGATCATCTAAAACTGTTATAGACTCACCTAATGGGCCTTTGTTGAACTTATTGACTTTTTTTGAAATGGTCCTGACTTTGGTTATACAGTACTGTGGTTTCGCAACCGAGCCGTCAACTTTGTTTTTAAGTTGTCCATATAGACTGGTGAATTGTCTTGGTTTGTGATAGTACTAAGTCAGAGTGTTTTGTTAGAACGTTTTTCAACCCAATTCGTTATATTGCAGTTTGTGTGAAAGACGTTCACCATCTGTACATACTTGGAATGGACCGTTATCGAGATTATCAGGCAATGGCCACAGAAAAACTCATCGCACTCGACGATCAAGGTAGGTCTGCTATTTATAAAAGTAAAAGAGGGTTAACCCAAAACAAAAGTAACCAAATCATTTGTGGAATATGGTGATACAGCTATGTGATCGGTCTGTTTTTGGTGTCGGTTACTACTCTGTTCTTCTGGCGCGTCAGAGGCCTATTATTATATGGCAGTATAGAATCAAAAAATTTATACTTGCCTTAATAACCTCCTTCCAACCCTATTTCGGGGATCATAATCACGGTACTGAGAAGTACCTTTGGGGTTTTGTGGTTATGTGACCCCAACCGGGGCAAATTCACTTTGTGAACCGAACCAGGTAATCGCGACTTTGAAACTGTTTAATGATTTTTGTAAACCATATTCGGAATGTAGGTGCCAAGCGAGCGATTTAGCTCTCCAATGACCGGTTCGGTTAGGGCATAATATGGTTCTCCAGTAAATTGGCCTCGAATTGTCTCCAGGTTTCTCGAACTCTCCACTTAAACAGTCATGTGTTCCGGTGTTGCAGGCGTGTTCTGTCCCTACCCAGATTGTAATTCTTCGTTTTTCTGGGAGACGGAAAATGATGATGGAAAAACACTGTGTCCAGAGTGTTTACGGCTTTTCTGCAGGTAACTACGGCATCGTAGTTGGACTCAATAAAGTATGTGTTTCTCTCTAACATTGAAAACTGTATTTTCTCACGAAATGAGAATCTTCAGGGGAATAACTAGAATCACGCTAATTTTACCATGCTGGTATCGAATACAAGTTAATTCAATTAGTTTCGTTAAAACAGGGAGTTTTAAAGTCTGTTGTGGTATGTTTCGAAAAAGTAAACCGCATGAACACATTCATTATAATTGTAATTATAATACTTGAACTCCATTCAGAAACTGCAAGTCTTGTGAGTGCACGTGCAACCTCGAGGATGCTACCAAATCAACGATAGAAGCAACAACAAGGTATTGTTTCATCACTCAAATCAGTAGTAGTCTTATCTTTGGAACATTCTCTTAGTACTCTCGGCATTTCCTTGCATCGCCCTTGAACAAATTTCTCGCGAATGTACATTTTTTAACCTCAGTCAGGGAAATGTCTTCCTCCCGATGATCAGGAAAATTTACGGAGTACGGTTTTTTTGTAAGCATTGTTCTCAATTCAACGAAAATGAATGTATCTCTACGTAGTACCCAGTGCTATGTTTCTCCCGTCGTATCATCATTGCCTGACTGAACTGGGTTAGAACAGCAATTTTTCTCAGTGACAGTTAGATGCAACAGGTGATTGACTGAGGTTGATACTTGAAATGTATGTGACAATTGCAGGAAATGTCCCCGTTGCTCCGTGGATACCGAACGCAATGGCGGCTGTGCTCATATGAGATGTACGTCGTGTGGTACGGACTGGTGCTTCCTTTGCGTGAAGCCCTGGAGTGAGGAGTGTCAGTGGGACCACTGGTTCGGATGATCATACTAGTCATTGTAAATATATTGCTCAAATAAAACACTTTAACATACAACGATTCATTGAAACCGACATAGAATGACAATATAATAACAATTATTTTTCTGAATTCTGAACCAAAGACAACAAGGGAATAACAGTAATTATAACTAAACAGAAGGGAAATAAAAATCAACAAGATGCGATCAACAACAGTGTTATACAAACTTAACTAGGCCTTGGTGGATTCTGCCTTCATTCGCTTCGTCTTCAACTTCATACCTTCACTTCTGTTACGACGAAGTCCCTATAAAGAAATAAAGAAAGTTTCACTTCTCTCGGCGAACTTCTGTCGAGCTAGAAACCGAAATCCTACCTAAGGTGTACTTATTCGAATTTGTATCACGAGCTACTAAAATGTTACCTCTCCTAATTGTATCGAGAGGTTAGTAATTGCTTTGAGAGGTGCAAAATTCTACATCTCAATCAATGATTAATTAACGCTTACCTTCTTCATACTATGATAGACACGTTGGTGCTTCTTGGGTATCATCATTTCACGCATCTTCTGTTCCGCTCCCTAGAATGAACAGTTTAGAACATACGTGAAACAGTTCCGTCGGGGCAAAATAAGTGAGCTCCGAAAAGTGAGCACGTCTGGTCCAAAATACGCAATAATAGTACTTTTGCCAGATTTTCCACATTTCCCCATAAAGTGACCAATTATTGATAAGAATAAGGCAAAAGTAAGCATCATCCATCAGTCAATATCAAAGAGGGGATATTTACGTATGACTCAGAATAGTAAACATGAGCGTTCGATATTGCATATATTCATTAATTACATAATCATAGTTACAGCAGACCACATTCCATTGTAGAAATCGTAAATGTACCTGTTGGTTCAACTCCAGCTGCTTGTTCTTCTTGTGCATCTTTCCTAGGGACACGCGCATACCAGTCTCCTCAACCACAACCTAGGAAGCAATACTAGACATACTCGATCTTTAGATTGAAAGAAATGCACTAACGAGGTATAGGATCGGTATTGTATGTATTCATCAATTACATAACCTCGTTCAGGATTGAGGTTAACTCAGAAATTCTAAATAGCAGGTGCGACAGGATAAACTTTTTCATTGAAAAAACAATGATACTACCTTCTTCTCCTTTTTGGGTTTTTGTTCCGGGAGAGCGGGAGGAGCATTGCTGACAAGCGGTGCCACGTCTGAAAGGAATAAATAGAAAACTTCATAAACTGCCGTTCACGAATATTTTTCACCTACAAGTGCGACATGGACAAAATAAGGAAAAATCATACCCTTGCCGAGATTTCTCAGTTCTTCGATTCTCTCCATTGGCACATAATCGCCGGGCTTCTCCTGTGTAAACGGAGAGAAATGGGGAGGAAGAGTAACACCCGGCATGTACCTTAACCATAAAAATATTAACGAGAGCAAATCCAAGGGTAGTAGGCAGCAACACATCGGGATTACTAGTTTGATTTGGAACTCCTTTGGTACGCGAAGAATCCAACGTGAACTATTATTATATTATTATACATATTAAGATAAAGATGAACTGCGTGGAAAAAAAACTTGTCATGACTGTTCACTTAAACACTACCTTTCTACTGGCAACTTTCTTCTTGAGTTCAAACAGTCGAAGATCCATTGAGGCTGTACATACCGTCTGAAAAATACGGGGGTCTCAAAAATATAGGTATAACCATCCAAGCATTCCACTATGAAAAGTTGTGTCGCCCGCCACCCCTTCAGGCAGGGACCTTACATTCGGTCGAATGACAGCTAATTTTGTATGATATTTGATAGTTAGCATTCGCAGCTAGCGACCCCTTTTTTCAATGATTTGTTCGAAAGACGCCCTTTCGTGCGAGGCCTTGGCGGTGTGTATCAGCCAAGTTTAAAGTACATGACGTAATTAAATTGGTAGAGCCCATGCCAAGCTGGTATTACTACTAAATCAATGCAATACAAAAACAGAACGAACCGGCTAACGTCGAAGTTGGTCATCGGGCGATCAACAACTTGATGAGTGATGGATTTGCTGGACTGCTGGAGGGGGTTGGGACCATGCTCCCATCCAACTGATCCTCCACAATTCCTGATCACCAAAGTGAGCGCCTCTTTGGGTACCTCTCGGTTGAGGAAAAACACGCATCCTTTGAAAAGAGTCCTGCAAGTGGCCAATTCTAACAAAGACGGGAAAATGACCACCAAGCTTTGATGACGGCAAAATAGGCGATAACATAAAATACGTGACACGAACTAAAAAAGTGTCTCGTTTATTTAAATTCACACATCCGAAAACTAACTTGATAATCTTGGCTTCCTTAATTTTCTCAGCTAGTGCATTGTCATCCTCACCAAACATATCGAGTTGTTCCTGAAATTCATTGAAAACTGAGATTGAAGTGGCTGGCTTTGAACAAAGAGGTAATTCACATTGACAAATACCAAAAAGGCAATCTTATTTTTTAAAAGACCTGCTCGACCAGTTGAAAGTAAACAATGTGATGAAACGCCCATGATAACATAGTCTGCTCGCCAAATGCTGGCTACCGGCTGCGCATTAAAAGTTCACTATGAGGAATGCCGAGCCTGATCAACCCGAACATTTGAATTTATTATAACAAAACAGGGATGATGTGGTCTGAATTTTCGTAGGGAAAAAGAATTCTGCGATCTCAGTTTAGTGCGTAGGATCACTCACAACAGTGTATTCCATAACTACAACTATTACAGATTTTCTATTATGAACCCTTTACCTCATCTTCTCTCTCTTCCACGTCAGATTTCTTTGCAAGCGGCTTGGCTAGACTGTACACCTTCTCAATGTGATCTTCATCATCCATCTTCGCTGAAAATGCACTACATACCAACGTTCCAACTCGTACAAAAAAAATGAACATAAACCAAGCCCCCAACTATAAAACATTGACAATCTAGATTCGAAAAATTGAATTCCGAAAAACGGGCTCCATTTCTGCCGAATCGACGGCAGAGGTTATCAACTAGCCAAACAATGATGTTTAACGTGCAACAAGTCTAAAATTTATATTACTGTGTACAAACTATGCAACGATGCAAGACTTACTGCTTTCCACCACGTTCTGCCCTGTCTGAATTTGAGGAGGATAGTAGAGCCCGACCATTTGGAAAAGTCGGTAATTGACGAAGCCGAGCATGGCCACATAGAACTCAGCGAATGTCACCTAAAAAAATATTTATTTGTGATAGAAAATTTATATTTTCAACTATTTAACGAAGACCAACATTCAACTTTTTAACGAAGACAGAGTCGACTTGATGTGAGTTTAAAGAAAGAACGCAGATGAAATAGTGTCTTGCGGTATGTATTTCCAGTTGTGTTAATTGTGAAAGTTGCTGTAAAAAACTACCAAGTGAAATATATGTAGTTCATACAAGACTGGTGTCTAGCGCCTAGCTTTGAATATATTAGAAATTACCATAACAGTAAAATCCACGTCAGTGACATGAGGCAGTCCCCGTTCATGAGGTACAATCCAAGTGACCTTCTCTCCACAGATCTCAGCCTGATAGTATATGCCCTGAAAAGCAAGCAGCATTAAAAAAAGCGGAACGATTCTCGCATGAATGAGAGGAAATAAATGAGCAGGAATCGTTTTCATTTATACATACGTGCATTGATTCGTATATATTCCAAGTTTAGCTGAAAGGGTTTTTTAAATGTCCAAACTCAATTATGACACCAACCTTGATAGAAACAAAAACACTGCGAATAGAGTGAGATTCAATCACGTAATGCATGAATTCCGCAGTCAGACGACGACAGGAATCGATCAGTTCTTCTTTGAGAATCTTCGTGTGAGGAAGGGTGGCAAAGACGAACATGAGACAGAGGGCGTCGTCCAGATCTCGGATGGCTGAGCCGAAGGTCGGGAATCTGCAAAATGAGCAACAGTTGAACAGGTATTGAGTTTTATTCGTACAATAATTAACTCAAAATATCATTGAAAAGGTGAATTATTTTTAGAATCTAGAATTTTACGGCACTTCAATTTGAACAATATGAAACACACCAATCAAAATTCTAAATATTTTTCAGTCGGAATCTAGAGATCGCGCATGCCTCCGTCCTGTTTCCAAACCAAACACTTCTCAAAACATTGGTGAACACGTTCGCCCTTCACCGGAGACATTTTAAAACTCAATTCAAATACAATCATCTGGCTAAAATATCTAGTCGTACTCCCTTGACTAACTAACATGAACGATGAGCATCACGCGCCATATAAACAAAGCATCATCAACACATTACAACAATATGTTTTCATTATCATTATGTTGTTGTTCATACAATGAGTAGAGATATAAATTATTTGAACTGACCGTTCTTTCACAATTCGATCGAGATCATACTCTGGCTTGTTCTCATAAAGCTTCTTCAATTTTGACTCCTCACGCTTGGCTTTGTAGTGATTGAGTTTCTTCAGGAATACCTGAAAGCAAAGAATGATAAAGTATGTTCAACTGTCACGAACATTGGTGAAATAGAGCGGGAAAATAGAAATCCGGAAAAGGGAGGGGGGTTAGAGGATTACGCGACAAATCCCCCCCGCGTCGCGGTCGGACAATTCCCCCCTCTCTCGGACAACTCCCCCCTCAACCTATTTTAGACTAGTTATGGTTATTTTTTGAAGTAAATTTATCTTATTCAAAAAGATATAGTTCATAAAAGCTCTATAAGATGATAAGCATTCGCGTAACTAATGTAGTCATTATTAATAGCCGAAAAATTACATAAAACAGTCATTACCCGAAATCCACTGAATAACGTAAGTTTTTAACCTCAATTTAAAGATAAATGTGAAGTTTTGGCGTTGAAAATCTTCATATACATGCTTACTAACAGGATGAGTCGGAATGTAATCAAATTCAAAGCATGTTCGATTGACAGCCATATTTTTAGAGAAAAATTAGAGGGGGGAGTTGTCCGCGCAGAGGGGGGAATTGTCCGGCTGGGTTAATGGGTTAAACTTCAATGGTAGTGGCTGGGTTAAACTTCAATGGTAGTGGGTAGAATTTCAATGAGTGGCAGGTTGAACTTTAAGTCGTGTTTACGGTTCACCCCCTCTCAAACTCTCGGCTTAGAACAAACTTTAGGCGAGGAACTGAAATCTGACTCCCAAGTGGGAGTTCAAACCGTCGAACTTCACATCCCAAAAAGCAAATAAGCAATACAAATTCAGAAAATTGGAAGTAGAACGTTGATGTTACCGCACTATATTCATGCATGAGACACAACTAATAACGAACTCACCTTATACTCTCTGAATTTGTTGATGATAGGCTCATGTGCGAGAAAGTTAATATCTTTCCTATAGTACCATACTTTGTTGTCTGTTGATCCCTTGTTGACTTTCTTCTTGTGTGCAGGTTCGTGGGGATATATTCCCTTGAAATAGAGTTTCGATATTCATCAAGTGTCTGGTCATAGAAAATGTAGAAGACATATCCGATATCCCAGTAAAGTAGTCCGAAGAGCCGGAAAATAATCGAAAAATTGGCTACCTTTTTCGCCAAAAACGAAAAAATTTGTTCATTTTTGATGCGAAACAACGACACCAATAATTTCCACGTATTGAAATCTTGAAACGAACTCGTTTTTTTACTCGGATAGTCGGACCTTCCTGGTGTATGGTAGAAGATTATTAGAGTTATTAAGAGCGAACCCGTGTCGTAACTTTTACGATGTAGAGTAGAATTGTATAGCAAACTATTAACGAAATACGATATTCCATTGATCCAACCCACAGAGAGAGAAAAACGGAAACACGATGATTAAAATATTACCTTGAGAATGCACAATCTTCTAAAATCCTTCAGAGTAAGTTGAAGTTTTTTCAGAGCTTGTCGACGGGATATGTAGTTCACTGCAGCACCCGCTGTGTACTTTGCCTTCACTCTGACCTTCATGATTACCTGTAGAGACATAGTTCAAAACTTGGAAGAATGAAACAGGGTGTATATAGATACTGATCATTAACTTGTACAACAGACCAGAACAAACCATTTTTTAGCGTTCTTCATGTTCAATAGATGATGTAATAAGAACATAGCTAAGTTGAATTTAAAAATATTAAATCAAGAACCGAAAAAATGAAAAACTATGCTCGATTTTGCACGATAATGTGGGCGTAAGTACAGTTTTGCAATGGCTGCGTGCATTTAAGTTACGGTATGTTTAAAAAATCTTCCTCCCCTGAATACGGGCAACAGCGCATCAGCTCTCTTAACCATGTTGATACGCACTTTTAGCAATGGGCCACTTTTCCTAATCTCCGACAAGTTTATCCGTACACTTCCCAATATATTATTTATCTCAAAATTTATTTCCTTCTTTGTTGATTGAAAAAATACATTTTGTATTGTTATATGTTGTGAACTGGGTTGATCTCATCTCACGAAAAGACGTAAATAGAAGTTTTGTCTGGAGCCCCAGGCTAGCTACTCTTTTTTATGTTGGAATACTTAATTCCGTAAAAGTGATTGGTGGTAACGGAAAAGAAGACAACAAATTTCTTGTTTAAGATTACTCTTTTTCAAGTTAAGTAGTATTAGTTTCCAACCGCCTTGTTATTATCCTTTTCATCCATATATATCGTATATCGTGTACATTTATGTATCTGAAATACTGTCTGAATAATATCTTTTTCATTAAGGTAAACATGAAGGTCATCGAATCTATTGATACCGTGGATTTCCCAGCTGGTGTGACCTTCTCAGTCAAGAACCGTATCGTTCGCGTCACCGGTCCCCGCGGAACCCTCGTGAGGGATTTCCGTCATCTTCACATGGAGGTAATTGCGTTTTTTTTAAAAGTGTATGCGTTATTAAGTTCAATTATGTGGCTGGTAATAGATTTTTTTTACAGTTGCTAAAGTATTTCTAAATGTAATTTAGTAAGACCAGCCTCCAATTCATTGTAATTACTCTATTCAATAAATGTAGTTTCTCGCTTGCAGATGGAACGTGTTGGCAAGAACACCCTCCGTGTTCGCAAGTGGTTCGGAGTGCGCAAGGAGATCGCTGCCATCCGCACTGTCTGCTCCCATGTCAAGAACTTGATCAAGGGTGTCACCGTGGGATTCCGCTACAAGATGCGCTCAGTATATGCTCATTTCCCCATTAACATCACCCTTCAGGATGGTAACCGTACCGTTGAGGTTTGTCAGTTGTCTTTTTTGAAAAACTGGTGTTAGTGTCGAAAATTTCAATACTATATCTTTCTACGAACTGTTTTGTTATATCATCTGTCATGAGCCTTATAGGTTTGTTTAACATGTGTATTGAGCCATCCTTTAGGTTATTTTACATTTGGTCAGGTACATCATCTAAGACCCATATGTCTTCATACAAACTAGTGAAAAGCGCAATTAGAACTTGCTATTCTGCGTTATTTGAAATCTGTTATACCCGATTTTTTTTCAGATCCGTAATTTCCTCGGTGAGAAGATCATCCGTAAGGTTCCCCTCCCAGAAGGTGTGACCGCCGCTATGTCCACTGCCCAGAAGGACGAGCTCATCGTTGAAGGAAGCGACATCCAGGCTGTCTCTCAAGCAGGTAGTTATCATATTTTGCTTTTAACAGTGAGATACCAAGCTACACGATTGAGCTGCCTACCTTCCCTGTTGAGTTCTCTCTTATCCATCAAATAATCGAAGTTCATTTAGTTAATAGTCGACATTTTCATATATTCAACATTTTAGCTGCCCGCATCCAGCAATCCACCACCGTCAAGGAGAAGGATATCCGTAAGTTCCTCGATGGTATCTACGTATCTGAGAAGACCACCATTGTTCAGGAGGAATAAGTTGTTAACCTCTGTTGTTGATAAATCGTTATATACATCTTGTTTTGTGTTAATATAACATACAGTGAAGTCAAAACAGTTTATTGGTCTTGTTAATTAGAAGCAGTGTTCGGTTTTGTCTAGGAGATTCACGTAAATTGCCTTGGTCTGAGTGAATGCCTTCAGGGTGTCGACACAGTTTTCTCTTCCATGGCCCGAGTTCTTGTAGCCTCCAAACGGCACATTTACCTGGAACAAAATGGACAATTTGTTGTGCTGTTTTTTCAAACCCACTGTTATGAGCGCTGGTTTCGTACGTTTTGACAGACAATTAACTTGCGACTTATCGCGTGTTCTTTTTTACTGCATCCATTGGCATCTGGTGGAACAAACCTCTGTATCATTGTAAGTGTTGAGATATACCGAACCTTTACTGCATCTGGTGGAACAAACCTCTGTATCATTGTAAGTGTTGAGATATACCGAACCAGCTTGAAGTTGAGCCGCCACTCGATGACAACGTGCCAGATTTCTATAATCAAATGAATAGTGGTGCTTAAATTTAGCAAAGCTTTCATTGGGTTTCATGTCGATTACCCCCCTCGACTAAAAGAGGTCAATTCAATTAGCGAGACAACCAGTAGAATGGCACCCGGGGTAGGTAAGCGGTATGTCTTTGAATGGCGGCAAGCGTTTGATTATGTTCTGCGCATCCCTAATTGGCATACTATCTAACAGGGAGCGGAATTTGAAAAAAAAGTTACCTTACTAGTTACACTGTAATTCTCCAAGTAAACGAAAACCTGTAGTGAATACATCATTTCAAAGCATGGGGACTCAGGTAAACGATCACATGTTTTGTAGATGCTGTAGTTTTTCCGTGTGGTGTGTAAATAAGGGTAAGCTCATGTAAAGTGATACAAACTAAGAGAATAAGAAAAAAGAGTATGAAAAGTGGTACGTTTTGCCTCTACCCAAGAACTTAATCGAATGCAGTGTCCCGGATGGAGCTAAACTTTCAGTTAATAACTAATCCTACCACCACACTTCGAAGGAACTTCATCAGGGTTATGAATAGAGCCGCCGAACGTTTGCAATTTAACAGTGAATATTTACATTTAAGAAATAGAAGAGTTCTGACGCTAGTCAAAAATGCTAGAGAAGCTACACTCGTGCTCACAGTTTCCGTTTGAAAAAATTGAAAAAAGACAGAGCGATAAAGTTGTGAGAAAGTGTTGTGTAGAGTCTGTATCAACGCCACTAGGTGATTTTATTTTGTTTAACCTGAGGTGCGAATTCGGAGCCAACTCCGTACGACACCCCACTTCAGCAGGCCATATAACGGGCGCGAAACTATCGTAAATCAAAATTTTTACTACGATAGCACGTAGTAAAGAACATTCCAAGATTGTGCATCTTTCGTTGGTTTCCCTGATTTTCAGAGGGGTTCCAACCTGGAATGTTGATTTCACATAAAGCTCGTCGATTGTTGAAGCGAGTAAGCAAGTGTGGTTCAAAATAAACTACAGTTGCAACCCCAACCAGTATACTTGTTCGGACAACATAGCTTTCTGTTCTAGGTATGAAATTGTTAGCAGCGTAGATTTTTTAGTGGATCACTCATATCTAAATCAACTACAACGAACACCAATAACGCTTAGTCAGTAGTGGTCTCATCAAAGTTTTTTGAAAGTTCAACCGTCGTAATAGTCTCAATTGGTGGGTCAGTAACCGCGATCGGCTTGTACGGTTCTTAGATTGAACGTAAGTACACTTAGTCTCGTCTCATTGACTTTAGTTTGATATAGGTCGGTTGATGTAGGACTAGCACAAAAATATCCTATAATGTTTGTATGCGTTGCTCTTTCATGATGATCAGCAACTAAATTTTCAGTGATTATAAACATAAGCGGCTTGGTTTTGTTTATTCGTGAAGGAAAGTGTGCGATAATCCAGAAGACTTACCACAAAAATGAAAAGAAACATTTGTTATTCAATCATTACGATGAGGCGATTTCTGCATTTCACCCGGTATTTTATTGACCCTATCAGTTAAACATTGACCAGGTTACTTGGTTAACCCTTTTGTTAACCACTTGTTAACGGTTAACCCCTAATTTCCCCCAAAAGACATTGTAAAAAAAACGGGTCAACAAAAGGGTTAACCAGTTAACCCGGGTAAGGTTTCCTGATAGGGTTAACGAAATACCGGGTTCCTGATGGAATTGGCCTTCCTATGAACTCCATTTGAAAAGTTATGAAACCAGAAAATAATTCTCAAAAAATGAACAGTTCATTTACCGAACTACCATAGATAAAGTATTAATAATGACAGTCTCGCGCCCAAATATTCTTATCTTGATGGAAAGCTAAAGTTCGGTATTCCGTATTTTGTACACGCACGATGATAAAGTGCTGAATGTTATATATTTACTGAAATGATTCAAGAATCATTTCATAATGTTTGTACTATATTTTTGCAGCTTTTCAACTGTGTGATTGTCATAGGTAACTATAGAGTAGTTCAAAAATGAATCGCTCACCCTATAAGATTTCTAATGAATCAGCTTTGTGACTTAACAAATGTACACTAGCTGGCTTTCCATTACCATGACTGTCACCTCTGGTACCAATTAAGAGAGACGACCATCGAACACCTCTGGTGCTAATTAAGAGAGACGACCATCAGGGGGTGAAGGAAGGGGGGGAATCGACGTAAGACCCTTTCATTGACTGATTAATCAAATGCAAACATACCCAGAAAATACTCCTGCTGCTAGACCGAACATTGTATTATTCGATCGTTTGATGACCTCCTCTTCGGTGTCGAAGGGAAGGATAAGACAGCAGGCACCAAATATCTCTTCCCGGACTGCTCGAGCATTGTCCTGTAGAGTACAGTTTGTGACAGTTCTATGTATTCTCGATTTGGCAGCGTAGAACACCCAGCCAAAATGAGTGAACAGTGGGAAGTGTCATAGGAAAAGAGAATTAAATAGAATTTGGAAACATTATGTTATTATAATCTCACTCCTGCTCTCAATATGGCATGTAATATATGCATTGAAAAAAAAGATAAAATGTGCTCAAAGTCAAATGGCGTCATCCCACTAAAATGTAGTGACTATAACTTCCGAGAGAAGTTACTAATTTCTTCGCTATAGCTCTTTTTGAAGTACTTACATTCAGTCCAGTGATGACAGCCGGGTCGAAATAGTATCCGTTCTCAACCCCCTCTGGGTGCACACGAACTCCGCCACGCACAACGTGACCTCCCTGAAAACGATTCCGTTATTTTCTTATTAAATATATAGTAAGTCGATTTGGAGTGGTACTATTGAAATATGTCTAAGCAGGCGAGGCACTGAAGTTGGACCCGCTGGGCTTGGACTTCAATTTGTCGCCTGTAATCCAAACGTTTATGTTATATTACGAAAGTTTAGTTTTTACCCCTTCCTGATCCGCCGCTTTTAACCATAGCCTTTCACGAGGCTTGACGTCAAGCACTATGATGTAAAGATGTTGTTGATCGACACAGTTATGAACCGAAATAACATATGTGATACACGCAACTATTCTCAGATACCTTTTTAGAGAGATCGAAGAACTAGTCTTGATTGTCAAAAACCTGTCTTGTCCTAATTTTAACTCGTAGCATACTGCAATATGAATCGTGAAATACGTGCTACAATATCACGTAACCTTGGTTTCTTCTGTTATGCAATAAGATAGGATGCGTGGTATCTGTCCTTCGAACCCCATAAAAATTGATATGATCTTTATCATGAAAACTTCATGAACATCTTATCAGCTACCTACTTTCAATCGTGTTGATGACACATTGTTCATGAGGTAATTTCATGAAGTTCAAGAGCGATGGCCACTGCGCCAGCTGTACAAAACCCCGCTCAAGTTGGTATTCCAAGTTCTCTTCTCAGACAATTCTCTAGAGAGTGTAAAGGTCAGAGAGACGCAAGCTGTCTTATCTAGTTGACCTTCCTACTCTCTTGCCTTTGTAGCTAACCGCAGAAAATCATATTTCATATTTCATATTTTCATATTTCATATTTATTTATTCACGTCGCTTCGTTACGAGGCGGTGTTCATCATACGTGTCACAGATCTTCGTAGCAGCAGTTTCTTGTAAGGTCTTGGTCCCTTTCCTTCATAGAAGACTTCATGGTGGACTATCGAATGCTCTGCTGGCATTGATCCAGTGACATGCGAATCTTCTTAAAGGGGGGGGGGGGGGGGGAGAACTGCGTGTGAACATGCATTCCTGTTGGGAATACGGACCAGCGAATCCCAGGAAGAAAATCAACAAAAATAATTTCAAAATGGCAGCCTACATCTTGTTTGGCGCTTTCCACGTAGTTGAGGATTCGATTGAGGTGAGCCTCATTGATGTTGGCCCCCACTCGGGTGTCCTCCTTCAACGGGTCGCCGATCTTCAACTTATCGTCCACTTCCTCAAATATATAAAAGTTTTGTAGTAATTTGATTTGCAAATATTCGGCACAAGTCGTATTTTGCCCGTAATGCAGCGGGATCAAACTACAAACAGAGTACTAAGACAATGGGTAGCCCATTTGACGCCCAGTCTGAGCCCACTCGCTGCTCCCTGTGGGCCTAGTATCCCGCTGACTGGCCGCGACTGGGCCGGAACTCGCGGCTAGTGGGCCGACATGCCAAATGGGCGGCGACTGGGCCCCCATTGTCTGAGTAGTATCGAGGACTGCCTCTAGCGAATCTTTCAGCGGATACGGTGCATGTTGGCTTCATCTGCTACTTTTGTAGTTTGATACTCTTATGTTCCAGTTATAGTGCAACACTGTGGTTAATGCAGATCAAACTACAAATCTGATGTGATTACTCCCCACGCCCCAATTTATAGCTGATTCAGAGAGTTCACCCAAATCGTTACCGAAAAGCCACGGTGACATGTTTTTCTTGTCTCTGATAGAAAGCTCTACGAAAATAGTACATAAAAGACTTGAAAAAAAAACACTATGCTACTGGCTAAACAGTCCCACCTTTACAAGTGCTGCTGTGAACTTGTCAACTATTCCTTTCTGTACAAACACTCTGGTCGCGTTTGTGCACACTTGGCCTGTAAATTTAGAATAAAGTAAGCTCCGCCCACTTTGTTTTAAATGGGTGATAAAGGTAAAACAAAAAGAACAATGTACTACTTTGAGGAGGTTTAGTGAATTTTTTTCACATTGGAGCTTCATAAATATCTTATGAACTACTCACGAACTTTCACTGCAGCGATTGAATCTTATGAGAAGTTGATAATATATACAGTCATGAGGTGATCCATGATATTCACTAGTACTGCTGCCGCTCTGTTTCTCTCTTTCTCTCTCCATCTCTCTCTCTCTTATTTCTCTATTTCTCACCCACCTTGGTTGAGGAAGTTAGCCAACATGGCACTAGCCACTGCTCCTTCAATATCCGAGTCATCAAATATGATTAACTGCGACTTTCCTCCCAGCTCCAGCGTCACCTTTAAACGAATATATGACACGAAAAAAGAACTTTAATGTTTTTATCATGTCACTTTACATATGTCGTACGTAAATGTAAGCAAATTGGAAAGTTGGAACGTTGTACAAAAATCTAGGTGGCGCAGAATGTCTTTATAACCATGTAAAAAAAGAATACACGTGAATAAGTCACTGTATACAGTCACGTGAAACATGTTAATCACAGCAGAACTCAGAAACGTGCAATGACAAAGTGCACGTTGCCTCGTTAGAATGCTAACTTTGTGTTTCATTTTTCAATTCAAGGACTATTCAATTGACTTTTATTATATCATTTTCCGACCTACCGGTTTCAGATTATCCTGAGCTCCCTGTCTCTGGATGGCCAGTCCGCTGTTGACGGATCCGGTGAAGGTGAGTTTCCGGACGAGAGGGTGGTGACAGAGGGCGGTGCCGGTCTCGGCCTCGCCCTGGAAACAACCAATTATGTGGTAGGAACGTCATGAGCTATACCTCCACGTGTCGCGTACTATCTAGCCGGTTAAAGTAACAATATACTCTGTTCCATGCACTCTCTACAGTAATATGCTCAAACTTCCAGGGCAACGTTTCGCAGTTTGATGGTTTTAGAATCACTCCAAAATTGGTTATTGGTTTCTCTATCCTTACTAATACAAATTCTGAAAGTTTGAAACCAAAATATTTATTGAAAAATGTCTTCCTGAATATTGGACGGATTACTGTAGAGGGACATCGTTTGGTGAAACGAACTATACGTGAACCAAGAGAAATACCCGAAATGATGTTCACACACGTGACGCTGTACCAACTTGCATAAAGACGCGTAATACTGCCTTCGGGCTTCGCGTCTTATCTCGCCGGTTAGAGAACAAGCTCGCATTTGAAATCTTCGCACGAGATACCTTGCGTTAAGCTTTGATTCGTACTAAATACACTAGTTTGGTCAAACAGTTTGCTGGAAGGCTTCGAGCACTACTTCTCTGTCATTTCTAGCTCTACCAAGTCTCGTTTCGTTGATCAAGTTTAGTTTTGATCAGCATGATGTCTACTAGAAATACCTGAAATAGACACATACAACTTGAAAAACATCAGTAGTTGCGCATGTCATTCTCACATGTTCCACGTGACTATTCTGTGTACCTGGATAACATTGTAGACGCCGTCGGGTAGTCCGGCTGCCTTCAGGATCTCGCCCAATAGAACGGGCGAGGCCGGGGCGAAGGGCGACGGCTTGTAGACGACCGAGTTACCTGCTGCCAGCGCCGGCGCCACCTGCAGACAGCAGGCTTAAGCATTGTATAGTCTGTATCACCAACTTGTCACCTTCACAGTGACATATTCGAAGTTCGTTGTGCATTTTCGACAGTTCAAAAATTTCAAGACGCTCTCAAACTTTGGCATTTTGTTTTATTCCCCAAAAGAATTTTTATTACAGATTTCTGTAGAAGACTGCGATGGAATCCGAACTCAGTATAAGCAGTATAACAAAGTGTCATGAACGCTCTCTTGAGTTGAACATCTCATCAATCAGATTTTTTCCACCTACATAATTCTCGAAGAAATTAGTTTACCTTCCACACACATGTTTGGAAGGGGTAGTTCCATGCCCCAATACAACCGACCACCCCCAGGGGCTCGCGGCGCGTGTACGCGAAGCGGCTGGTAGGTCCTCCGGGTAGGTCCAGCTGGTCTCCTGAAAAACAATCGGTCAAAGAAGACCCGAAAAAACGTTCTCATCAACCATGATGAATTTGAAGTGAAACTAGAATATATAATGAACCTTTTGATTCTTTCGCCTTCACATTTTTGTCTAATACTTTTTCCTATAATTGAGTCACGATTCAATAAATATTCTTATTCTCATTCTTATTAATTATTTTTCCAGAAATAATGCTTTATAATATACACTGCAATTGTTTCGACCAACAAAATTACTGTGAGCATATGAGGCCGCTTTTGAAGATATTAAATTTTTATGTTAAACAATTCCGTTTTGGTCTAGAACGACCTATTCTGAATTTTTGATGTTCCCTCAGGAGTAGTGAGCACTGAACAACCTTGTAGAACAGCAGGAGCGATTCCGCCGAAAAAGTCAAAAGTGTCCGCGGAGCTCTCAATGTCCACTCTGGCCTCGTAGATGGGTTTTCCGTTGGTACGAACCTCCCATTGGGCTATCGCCTCCAAGTTCTCCTGGAAAATGTTTGGAACATTCTTCTACTAATGATATTTCTTTCATACCATCCGACCCGAAAGAGTTGAAAAGATACATGATAATGTCACGAACGCGGGGAAACTTGTTACAAAAAAAAAGTTCGTAAAAAGGGTGAATGTAGTTTTAGACCATTCTCACTACTTCATCGTAGACTTTGGCAGCGTGCCGAAAAAGATGCTTTCTTCCTTTTAGAAGTTTGAACAGGTTTATTTGTGCATTTTCATTCTCTAAGTTTTCTAATCTTCTGATAAACTGCTATGATGATCTCTGATCGCGCACAGCTGTCATATCAGTAATGGGGGCCAAACAATTTTGATGGCTGACAACTGCTGGTCGACTAGTCGCCAGTCCGTAGAGTTACCGTCATTTACAAGTGACACCTCCAGAACAAAAACGGTTAACACGTGCAACCGTGTTGCATGTAATCAAAAAGCAACTAGGTCGCTTTTGTAGAAAGCTATTGGTTGCATTCAAATACAACCAGGTTGGTTCTGAACTGCAACCATGTTTTTGGTCATGTAAAAAGATTTTGGTTACATGTGACTCAGTTGCATGTGTAAGTTGCGCATAACAAAGTTAACACTCTGGGATAGCCTCACAGTATATAGTCCAATCTATTGTGAGGAAGAACAGAGTAAAGTAAAGTGAAATGAAGTATAGTACAGTAAAGACATGTTGAGTTCACGGCATTCTGTTAGTTTCTCTAGTTTGGTAGTGTACGTCGTGTTAATTTGAGTTGAGGTGAACAAATGTTGGGTTCCAATGTTCGGAATAATAATATAATCTTTTTTGCGCTCAGTTTATCGAAAACGCATATATTATCCGCATACATTATAAAATCTATCTGAATCTTTCAGTTGTAACTTTGACGTACCCTAGCCAATTCGGCGGCCTTTCTGAGAATCTTTCCTCTCTCCAACGGGGTCATGGTGCCCCAGGCGGGCTGCGCCTTGTGCGCAGCCTGCACCGCCACGTCCACAATAGACTCGTCCGCGATCGGGCAACTAGCCACCACGGCGCCTGCAACATGGCTTAGACTAGAAGTAAATTGAAGAGACACGTGAAGTTAGTATTCTAATGACGCATCGTGTACTTTATCATTGCATGTTTCTGAGTTCTGCTGTGTTTAACATGCTGCACGTGACTGTGCAATGGACGAGAGTACAGGCGACATCTTTCCTACTGAATAGAATGAAGTAGAACTCATTCGCGATTGAACACTTGACCTTCCACATAATGTGGTACTTTAAATGGGTAAATAGAGAGAAACTTTGAGAAGACAAAGGGTAAAACTCGTACATTACGAAATCGAACTTTCCATTTCCTGTTTATAACGCAAACTCTAATTTGCTCACGATTGTCTCGAGAACTGTTTGGAACACTCGGAATCGAATGTGAATTTTTCCACAGTTTCCGATCACGTTTACGTTTGCGATGGGCTAGCAGTTTGGTATTCATACTGTAGGAGTCTCCGTTGGAATCAAAAAGACTCTAGTTCAGCTGCTTCTATTACAGAAGAACAGAAGACTTTGATACTTTTTCTCCGTTTCTGTTCAAAATGTAAATGTTGGGCGAAAGTTTTGCGATTTGTTTCTCTTTCTCACCGATTCTTGGTTCATAGACATCGAATGATTTCTCTGACTGAACGTTGCTGCGTTTTCCGTCCAGAAAGTACAGTCCGCCTGACAGATCTTTTGGGATTTCCAACGACATTTTGTTGGCTGAAATGAGCAGGTAAACTTGGGATTTCAGAAGAATTTCACAAGTTTAACGCTTTTTTATCAACAAACCTCTGTTAGGAACGGACTATCTCTGAAGTAGCATAATTTTACGCTGGATAACATGCGGCAAAATGTCATGGAATAACGAAACTTAACTGTCCAACAAACAAAAGGTAAATCAACATTGCTGAGCGCACTCCACTGTTATTCTACAACTTATCACTGAAACAATCAAACACTTGAGTTCATTCAAAACGTATAAATCAAATACAAAACAAGTTTCATAACACAGTGTGTAATGACAAGAAAGTGATGAAAAGGTTGGTGAACTTGCTAGAACTCGAGACATGCAAAATGGTAAAGTTATAGTAAACAAGAAAGCGAACGTCATTCTAATCACTTCAATAGGCGAAGATAGTTTGAAAGAAGAAGATAACAAGCCCTGACCACACGTTGGTCAATGGAATAACATCGAAAACTCTCGTCTTAAATGCCGAGATTCTCGGTTTCATGGCAGTTTGATTATTGTTATTATGGTACCACATGTGATGACCTTTCCGATAAGATATAACAATAAGTGTCGACCAGAAAGAAATTCCACTGGAAAAGTGCCCGAATAGTCTAGTCTGGTCCAGATACACAGCAGTTTTGAGGTATAATTAAAATTACTATGTTTATATGACGAGGTAGTTTGACCCATCCGTAGATCATCAGTTCATTACACTTTGCAACGAGTCAAACTATTCAACAGTTTTTTCGACTGACAAGGCAATGAGGATTTGAAAGCATTGAAATTCATCACCAAGAAGCTGGAAATGAAAAACTTGAGAAAACAACTTAGCTGAACTTCACAACAATGAGAGGTTGAAATTTGGAGTAGTTGAGTAAACAGTAGTTTTCACCATTTCCACTGAGATGGAATGAAAGTTCTGAGCTGTTTTGACCACGCCAAATGTTCGAGATTTACTTTTTGTACAAGATGTACTTTTTGTACAAGATTGTGCCATGTTTTGTTTAGCATTTTAGCGAACGGATTGTTCAGGAGAAAGTTATCCAAAGTTATCCAGGAATGGTTAGGACATCTAGATCTAGCTAGATGGACCTTGTCCCCCTATTGATAATGTTCAGAGAAAACCAGCAAAATGGGCGGGACGCGGTCGAACACCGACAGAGACAACTGTTCTATATGACAATGGCCACCCAATAACAACAAGACCATAGATTCGCGATTGCACGTGACTTTCCACATTGGATGTAATATGTGGTACTAAACTGGGTAAATACGGAGAATGTTGAGAAAAAACGGGATGTCCACCCGTTTAGGTGCACATAGTAATATTTTTATTGTTTGTAAAATAATAGTGCTGGAGGAGAGTGATTGTACCATATAAATCGTAGAGCAGTCTACATCTGTCAGCATAAGTTCTGTGAGTTGTATGAAGTAGTTCACTCCAAGAAGAACCACATTTTCCCACTTCGAGAATGATCCACAGAAATCCACTGGACAGTCGCGGCACTTTTAGTTGCAATTTCTCGTAACCGATTTCATAAACTATCAGAATATACAACTATACAATTAATGACAACAAATATTTTTGTTTTAAATAAATATAACAATAATATCAGAACATAGCCCACTTTTCGCAAAATGGAACCAATTTTGAACAGCATCCATGAGAAGTGTTTTTCTCGAAAGAATTGTTGAAAGTTCGAAAATTCTTGAATACTATCTGTGGTTGTGCACCACATCTTAGCAAATATAGAATGCCCATGTGTTTTAACTTTTCACGGGACTAAAACGTATCGAATAGTTTAGGCTAACAATAGGTTATTTTTCGGCTTTGATATCGAATGAATTTCTAGAAGAAGTGTAGGATGAAGGAAGTTGTAGGAGGAAAACTGTTATCAGTTCACTTTGTTATGTATATCATGTATTAAATTAGACGAATAGAAGTACATAATGATAAGACAAACTGAGTTGTAATATATCTTATGTGACCGTTACTTATCTATTCCAGTATCCATGTATCCCAATGTTTTCGTGTTGTTTCCAAGTTTGGTTCTTTTGATATAAATTGATTCGTTGTTGATTTGTTACCAGTACAATGTTCACACAGCAGATTGATAAACTTGTTATTATTATTATTTGTGATCTCAATAGTAGACGGCACACTCGACCGCATCCAAGTGGAGTAGTCTCTGGAAACAAGGCATCATAATAGAGTATCACTTTGAAGGAACGGTTGTTATATAATTTTTTTGTTGGAATTACCTTTTTATATTTCTTAATTCCAACTGAGACGGCAACCAGTCATTCAAAATTAAAAGTCATTTGAAAGTAAAAGTCATTGAGTATAGAAACAGTTGAGAATCGAAAATTTTCGTATTTTTCAAATCCTGACTAAAAGTGAATTAATGACTTTTACTTTTGAATGAATTCTACTTTAATGACTTTCAATTTTGAATGACTTATTCCTGGTACCAACTGAGACTTATACGGTAGAAGTAGAAGTACAGAATTTACAGACAGTCCCAATATACAGAAATGTTTTCAAAAACTTCAACAATGTACGCTTTCGGTTCTGATTATCGATCACAAAAAAGCGTGACATGAAATTCGAAAAAAAAGAATGTCGCATTAAAGTCGTTGGAAAGATCAAAAGAGAACTATAGGATAGGTATACGAGTTATACGAATAAACTGACAGAAGAAATTGTAAATACCCATACCTTTGTATACAAGTCTCCGGAAGCATCAACGGTTATTTTCAGTGGTTTGAATTTGCTCTCCCGACAAACCCGGCTGGGTGGGAAGAGGAAGCGCCTGAAAGTGGCAAAAGGCCGATTACAAACTAAAGAGTTAGCCATAGTTGATGTTATTCAGTCTTTTCGATGACTTCCTTCCATCGCTCACTTAAACTATATAGAAAATATTTTAGAACAGTTTTAGAACTAACAATTAGAACTAAAACTCTTTGTTCGTATTTCTATTTCAGTGAATATAAACGACCGGTTAGATATAGTTCGTTCAACGCACTTATAACCCTTAACAGTAATATGCTCGAACTTCCAGGTAAAATGTTGGTATGTTGGTGTTATTGGATGTGTTTTTAGTAGTGTGTACGGCACCTTTACTACTACAAACTCTGAAAGTTTAAAACCAAAATATTGCCTTATTCATTAGAAAAAACCTGAACATTCGACGAAATACTGTAGAAGAAGATTGGTTGATGGAACAGAGTACACTAATCTAGATTCACCTGCTCATTCCTCCCTTCACCAGAGCACTCGACTGTTCATTCTCGAATATGGGAAGGGTCAGCGGGTCGGGCGGGGACTACAAACTATGCGTCTCGGTTCAATGGGGGAGGGGGCAGAAAGAAAAGTTTATACGCAAGAGAAACTGATATATACCTTTTTCATTCGAACTAACGAAGCAAATTTGCATACGGTTCATATGTTTTAGTCTGTTTCGCCGCGCGCGACGCTATGTTTAGGTACCCCGCACCTAAAATAGTTCGCGTCCGGCCCTCCTTTTATTGTACTCAGCTGATGACACTCTATTCTGTGTTTGTAGTTCGGTTCCCGTTCAGTCTCTTATCCAGAATCAAGCTCTGTTCACAAATCAAACTACAACTTCCCCCATGCATTATGTTTCTTAGTTTTTCGTTGCTATGCTGAAAACCGGGGAAATTCACGGAAATTTAACCGTGTAGAAGACGGAATTACGAGAAGTGTGATGAAAAATGTGTGTGTGCGTGATTCCACGTGTTTCACGTGTGTTCCCGTTTGACGTGATCATTACAAGTACTTGCAATTACCTGGCCTACACATCTGTGAAACGTGACGTTCTTCATCTGCTTCTCCGGCCCGAACGCGATTCGTGATGTGAATTCCCATAGGCAACAGTCTTGATACCTGCCAAGGGAAAGGCGTTGAAGTTGTTCGTATGGTGGGTGCCATATTCATAAAATTTTGTCTCTCGCCGGAATCGAACATGCAACCAAAAGTTTCGTAGCAGAACGGTAACCACTGCGCCATTGGAAAACATATTCGGAAAGTTTTCGAATCAAAGACATGTGTGCGTTCACGAGATATACAGTACCCTCCAGCCTTTCCGTTGGCGATGACTATAGTCTGGTCTGAGTGAATGACGATTGAACTGAAGTACATTAGGCTACAATCCAAAGCCACTTTCATCGAAAGTTCATCTTTTTTCTGTAATTTAGATAAACTACGATCGGACAAATTTGGAGCAAAACTGCTCATACAGTTTCCGATACGAGACATCCGCTTGAAGTGTTCACGCCTAATTGTAACCAACTCCTGTGGCCGTATTTTGTAAGCTCAAGTAGCCATGTAAGTTACATGAACAAATTTTGAATGGAAAATTAATCACTTCTGCTACTCTTGATTCCACAGTTTCTTTGTCTTTTTTCGAAGAACTGAATGGTACCATTGAAAACACAAACCTAATACAGAAAGATTATTGAAAACTGAGACAGATGTTACCTATTGAAAAATTGCTCATAACTTACATGGCTACTTACAAAATACGGCCACTGGTCTCTTGTTAATTTGTGAAATGAGCCTTGCTAATGATTTTTAGCTTAGGCAGACCTTCACGTGTTGAATCACGAATAAATCTATTCTATTCTATTCTATTCTACCTAGAAACGGTAACCTGGTCCCAATGTACTGTGTCTGTAGTTCAGTTCGAACAAAATCGAGCATAAATGTTTTTAGTTTCGTCGATCATTCCTATGATATGGATATCGGTTAGTTCACAGGAACAGTTTAACCATGTCACGAGCGTTTTGTGTGAATTTTCCACGCGTTTGGAGTTCTCAAATCATCGTCGCGACTTGATCTCGAAGCCCAACGGAATTTGTCAGTACCGACTGTGAATGGTGCCAAACTACAAATGCGACGGTGTAGGACAAACTAAACTGTATCCACCCGGTTACACAGATAATAATAATCAGCTACTACATAGCTAATAAAGGGCTAGTAGCCGATCGATCGAACCGGTACTAGCCAGTAGCGGAATGGTTGCGGTTTGGTCGCTAGAAACCTAGTAGCAACCTAGTAGGAATTTAGTAGGAATGTGTACCTTTTTTTAACGCAAGATAGTTGCTCGGTAGCTGCTTGATAGAAACTAAGTTGTCATTTACTAAACTGCTATCAAATCACTACTATTTGTCCATTGAACTACATTTAAAAAACCTCGCTAGTAGCGGTTGGATCGAACAGCAATTAGCGTTTTGGTTATTGTAGCTGGTTATTGACCGCCAAATTCCTATGAACCGAAAAGCAGATCATATCTCTAGAAAATTATTAACAATAGAGCAAGCCTTAGGGCTCGAGCCAGGATTAGCGATAGAGCAAGCATTGGCAATAGAGCGAACTTACACTCCTCGATGAGCCTTACAGGTGTCCGTGTAGGTGATGCGTCGCGTTGCATCTCTGGTGTGAACCAGAATGGAAGCCTCAACAAAATACATTTTGTAACCGAATTGGAGTTGTAGTTTGATACACATCCTAGATCAACCATTACAATGAAAGAGGAGAGAGAGAGAGAGCAGGAGAAGCCAGTGTGTGCTGATGAACTCATGTATGGTACAGTTATCTTCATTCTAGCTGAGACGGGCATAGTGCCAATAATGTTAATATAATCCTACTGTAGGAGTCTTCGTGGGAATGGAAACGGCTGTACCTGATTCCACTCACATTCAAATGTTTCGGTATGAGAAACGCGTTGTTCCACTTCCCGTCCAAAACCAGGGCCACCTCCCGGATGCTCATGTGCTCGTTGAACTTGTGGTGCTGGAAATATTGAACAAAACAAGTTTTAAAGGCGATTTGAACCGAATTCGTGATTCGTGCGACTACTAGTGTTGTATAGATAGATATGGTCAAACCGTCGTGCACACCTAGTTAGTTAATTTCCACTACTTGTTATTCTGTAATTATTGAGCGATATACTATTATCACTAAGCACTCGCCTGTTCGTAAACGTAGTGCTCGGGCGTAGTCGTCAGGTCAGATTGGAATACCGTCAAGGGAAGAAGCAGCAGCTTTGTTTCTCCTGTGCAAACAGTTCTATGTAGGGGATAACCATGTGTGCTCATCTGGCGGCGTATCAATCCCTCAAAAACTCATGAGACACCTCATGAGCTGTATATCACAAGCTTTTGAGGATATTCCATTGATTTAATATGCTACAACCTTGGGAGCTCACGAGTAGCTTATAAGGTATCTCAAGAAAAAAGGGGTTGGTACGCCGCCTGAGTTGGTATATATGAACATCCCGACCTATTTATTCCAACCTGCGTCAACATTCGATTATGTGTTGCTCACACATCGCGCCGAGTGTACGACTGTCGCGAAATAGTGCACAATATAAAGAGACGCAGGATAAGATAAAGTCGCCGGGTTGTCCTAGCCTACGTACTCTGAGATATAGTTTGATCGCGTTTTACAGCAGAGATGGGTAATAATTGAAAAACTACATTTATCACTGAAATGTCGTTATGAACACCGACAATCTAGTATGTGTCAGTTGTTTTTCAATTTCTCAATTGTCAGTTAAATTCGTGATTTCAGGTTTTGTCGATAACTGTGCTGATGAGTTTATTATTATTGTTATAGAACTCTTATATTAAATGTTTCTTCTCACCCTCATAGCAAATGAACATCTTGAACTCTTTTCTATGACTAGCCTTGCGCGACTCCCGGAACCAGGCCCGTGGCACAGACAGCTCCATCCTGAATGAGAAACAGGGTATAACCTGTTGAATTCCATTTGGAAGCTCTAAATAACCAAATTAGAAAATCAACATCATTTGAATTTTACAGTATGGCCACAATACTTGCAGTTCGTTTCAATCAGGTAGTTGTGAACAAAAATGTATACTGATTTGCATTTGATTTTGAATGCTCAGAATAAAGCGTGTTCTAAAGCTTATTCAATGAAAGTTGGAGTTGGGAAGGGAAAAAATCCCCCTTTGAAACAGAGATGGTGGAGGAGCCATGTGTGTTCGTGGAGTTTTGGGTGTAGTCCGTGAAGCTCGGCGATTTCTTTATTTAACCCGATATTTTGTTAACCCTATCAGTTAATCATTAACCGGTTTACCTAGTTAGCCCTTTTGTTAACCACTTGTTAACCTCAAATTTTCCCCAAAAGACATTGTAAAAGAGGGTTAAAAAGGGTTTAACAAAAGGGTTAACCAAGTACCCCGGTTAAGATTAACTGATAGGGTTAACGAAATACCGGGTTCCTTGTCACTTGTGGACTTGGCCTGAAGCTCTAGATATCCAGAACCCGAAATCTACCTTTTTGAATTTTAATGTAGTTAATTCCATTATATTATTGAATTGATATCTTAAACTAACTTGGTTACCGGACCATTGATGGCTATTTCTGGTGTGAATATGATGGCGTCGCGACGTCGAATATGGACTCCTCTCAGCTGGTTCTCCGCCAATCGCCCGCAGAACACCGACACGTTATGCCCTCGATTACGTACTGCACAAACATTCAGACATTATTACATTATTTAGTGTTATGAAGTACTTGTATTGTTTCCACTTTCCTAATCACCTGTGCAGTTAGAAATTCATTTCAATGAACTTAGTTGTTGTATCCTTTCCACACTTTTCTGTAATGAATATTATTATAGATAAGAGAACCTCCTGTTAGACGAACTGTCTCGGTCACGTGTCCGACTCCCTCGTCAAACGATGTTTTCTCATTCAGATCCGATAACTTGGATGACCGCATGCCATCCAAGTCATTCCGAAGTTTCGAGATGAGACTGTCTCTCAGCGAGGGAGGCCGCGGTACTTCCACCTCTACAAAAAAGCGAATTATGTATGATAACCGGATATTTCGTTAACCGCATCGGTTAACCGTGCACCTTTTCCAAACCACTTGGTTACTGCGGATTTCTCGCAAAACTGTTGTGGAAACCGGTCATATAGTGGTTACTAAAAAAGGGTTGACTGCTTAATTGGAACCCAATTTGTGGTTACCTGATGTGGTCAACTAAATTTCCGGTTTCTCGTGATATTTGCTCTGAAATAGGCTGAAAAGATGGAACGAATGAAACAATAACCTTGAAATATGAGTGTTACATTTATTTGAAAGAGATAAAAAGTTTATTTGTTGTCATGGAGACGTACCACCTAAAACGTTAATACAGGCTCAATTTGATCCGGTGTTTTAGGTTGCTTATTCGCGAATTTCGTTGACAGTAACCGGTATTTAACTGATAGGCCGAAAAGCAGGAGAGTGAGAAGAAAGAATAAGGAATAAGGTCCTCTGTCTTGAAAAGACTTTCAGGTCGTAAGCAGACATGTAGTTCGAAGATGAAACACATCACAAGTTTGCTTTTTTGACAAAACTCAATTTATTTTCTGCTCTTTGAGAACAAACTCTATGAGCTACAATCGTATTCAGTTCGTTGAAAGTTTGAGTGAACACTGTAGGAGTCTAGGACAAACTAGAACAGATTATAGAAGGTATAGTTCCTGTCATTCCTACTGAGACTTGGCAGCGTGCCAATCAACATTCAAGGCTATTTTAAATCATTTTGGAGTTTTTGAAAAACTGCAAATTTCTGTTAGCGTTTGTCCACTTTTATAAGAACACACGAATAAAAAAGTTTTAGGAATAAAATTTGCTCTAACAAATGGTCATCCAAAAATCATGGCATCATGCCAACGAGTCTCAGAGGGAATGAAACGAACTATATTGGGCACTCTGGAACTAGAATCGCGCATCTGGGGTTCTGAGGTCATTTTGGTGGAATATTCAGTAGATAACATAGGTGTGTTTTTCCTTTTATTACGATGATGCTTATCATTCTCACCTCTTTTCGGCGTGATGGCCTGATGAACCAATTTGGCCAAAGATCTTGCGAACAGTGTCTCGAAGGCCTCCGAACCAATAAAAATGCACAGGCAAACGACCAGCAGAGGACGCATTCTCCTGAAACCAGATTAACGTTTTTAAGGTTCATCGAAGACACCTAGCTACACTACCTATTGGCGAATAAAACGGAAATCCAGCGTCTTCTGTAGAATTGATGGATTATTTTGATGAAAGTGCGTTCAAGTATCATTTCTCTGCCAGCAACTCAATTTCATTCAGGTGTGTTCAAGAGCCGATTCGTGTTCATTACAGCGGCTAATCCAGACGTATGACAAAACTGTTTCGATTGCATAAGAGAACATTGCCATTATTGCCAAGGATTTAATAGGAACGTAAAAAACTAATTTTAATGGTTTGTCGAGTTCTCCGTATCTAGACATTGGGGAAACATTTCGATAAGTTCAAAGAATGTTTCACCAAGTGATCTACTATGTAAGAGGCTCGCTGTACAATAAAAAACCACGGAGCAATCGAAACAAATATAAATAGAAAGATCAATCTGAATATACGTGGTGTTGTGGGAAATGTATTAAACGGCCGAGTTCGTTCAGTTGAGATTGATGCTCGGTTCGATACTTTGCTCGATAAAACAACAATATTACAATAGAACATAATATAGATGCGTGGCACTTTCTCCTCAACGAACCGCTCGCTTTTCCGATCAGTAGGTCCGAAAAGACTTCTTCCGAAATGTTAACTTTCTGAAAATAACCCAACAAAGTTATACAAAAAGTTGTAAAGAAGCTAGAAAGGAAGATAGAGAAGTTATGGGTTAATGAGGTAATAGAGAATATCGAACCACGTACCAACTTGATAGAAATTACGTGATTTGGTCTCCTATGAATACTCTGAAAAGAAAACACTCACAGTGTTTCAATTGGCGATGTGCTAGTAGTAGCTTTCAGGTGGTGAATTCTATATCTAACCAGGTTTTTAGGTAACCTAACCTTTTTTGGTAACCTCTCTTTCAGGTTACCTCAGTAGGTAACCCGATGGTAATTCAAAATTAAAAACCTGTTAACTGTTTTTCCAACGCAAAATGTGGTTTTTACCGTTACTCCGAACGGAAACCGTATTTCAGTTTCTGGTTACTTCCATGTTACCTACTAAGGTAACCTGGAAAAAGATTACTTAAAAGGGTTAGGCTACCTGAAAACCCGGTTTAGTTGTAGAAATGACCCATTCAGGTTTGTTGTTCGTAATGTCCAAGAATTGTGATGTGCTCACCAAACTACATTTCAGAGTCCGCCATGTCCTAGCTTTATCAAGCCTTCAATATCGAAAGCTAAATCAAAAGATCGAAGATCAGATATAGAGATCACAGGCTCCTAGATCGAAATTTTTTTCATAAACGTCACGCTCTGCCTGGAATTTTTTATATCAGACAAAGGGCGAGACTACCATCCCATATTCTCAGAGCGTGCCTGGTTGTGTTACAGTATTTTACTGTAACAAATGCAAAAGTACAGTATTTTTCCGTTTCGACTGAACGCGCTTACGTAACATAGAGGACATGTTCGAAGTTATGTGTTTGTAGTTTGCTTCCTTAGAGAATGGTGATCTGATCCAAGGCGCGACCACTCAATTTCGAGCATTTTCACATCGCTCGACCAAAAATATGAAAGACAACTTTCATCATCTTGAACTGAACTCATGTTTATGATAAAGTGATCGATCCACTGCAATTACTTCAGCGCTTACATTCGATGTATTTAATGGCTGTTTCTTCGAACTTTATTTTTGTTTTCAGTGAATGTGAGTAGCGGAGTAGCGGTTTAATGAGGGACGCGTTCGTGGACCGATCTCGTGTCAACGGTCCTTCGTGCTATTTGGAATAATTTTGGGTCACGTTGTATTGAGTTTATTGTACTTTTTGAACTGACGTCTTTTTCAGGCTCCGAAAACGGCGAATTTGCCGAAACGTCGTCTTAATAAATATTCCATCATACTACCTCGTGTACGGTTCAACTACAAAATCAAACTTTAAACTGCAATTGAAAAATGTATTGCAATTTAAAGGACGGAACCGTTGAGATTGGAGCACATAATCGTTCTTCTTCAAAAGACTATAACTCGGAGATGATATGACTCAAGGTATGTGGCAATAGACAAACAGTAGACAGGTAGCGCGTGTTTGTATTGCCAGCTGAGGCTAGATAACCAGATAGCTGTCACCCAGGCAGTTCAAACTCGCCTGCCACCCTCTCACATTACAACTCTTCAAGCACATCGTAGTCCACACCACTCCCACTACCACTCCTACAGTACTAGGAGTAAATTGAATAGTCGTGTAAAGTTAGTCTTCTAATAAGGCATCGTGCACGTTGTCTTTGCACGTTTTGGAGTTCTGCTGTGTTGAACATGTTTTACGTGACTGTGCAAGTTACTTACGGTATATTCGAATATTCAAAGACTGTTATATAATGCAAGCTTCCACGTTGTCGAGAGTATCTTTGTAGCAGTTTTTTTCTGAAAGGGAAGCCGAATGCGAGAAATGTTCACTTTTTTGATAAGATTCACATTATTTTAACGGACTGAAAGTAATTCTGCAGTACGCGTGTCCGTTGAAATTGAATGGACTATACTATAACGTATACCGTTCTCTTCAATGATGATCTCTGCGTTAGCATTGAAACTTATTTAGGAATGAAATACCTTATCTGCATTCCTGTTTGTGTCTCATCCAAGTAGGTAAAGGTCGACTGAAAAAATGGGGCATTCACAGACAATAATAGCACGAGCTTCACCTTCTCTCCCCGAAATATCACCATCCCCAACACATATTCGTAACTCCATAACCCAACTTCAAATCATCGCCTTAGAGGTTAAATTCAAGATAATTTGGAAAGCTTTGTTTCTAACATAATCACCAGATCAAACGCTTGCTCGTAGAGGCCCAGGTTTCCCAAATTCCTTTTCCAAGAGGTCGAAAAATTATAATTGTTCCGAGACAAGATACGTTGTTCATCGTATATCGCTGTTTAAGTCCAGAGTAAGTATGCTAAAAGATTCCGGCACCTTCATCCCATCCTGCGTCTCTTGCTCTGCCTTACTATTTCGCGCCACTCGTATCTCGGCGGGATGTTAGAGCAGAGAAATAGCGTATGTTTAAGTAGACGCAGGATGGGATGAAAGTGCCGAGATCTTCTAGCATACAAACTCGGCAGAAAAATAAAGCTGGGTTATTATTTCTTATAGTTTATGTCATTCCGATCTATATCTCGGGCGACGGCTTGTCCAAGGTACAAGAACGGGACTTCCTGAGTCCCGGTACTGTCTCGGGACGGTACCAAGAATTACGGTGGAAATGGAGCAGATTTGCATAAATGGTGACAGAATATGTATAAATATGCTCTATCTCTACCATAATTCTTGGTTTCGTCCGAGGACAGTACCTGGACATGGGACGTCACGTTCTTGTACCTGGCTGGAACAAGCGGTCGCCTGAAGTATAGTTTGTTTTTTACTCAATGCTATTGAGTCGGTACAAATATGGAACAAATGTACAGTTTTCAGATACTCTCGGTCGTGACATGGTGTCAGTTTTCTTGTTTCTGTTGGTGGAGTTCATTTTGGCCGAGCAGGATTTTGTCTCTGTTCCGACCTCAATAGGGGTGGTACAAGGAAAAACTGTTAACTACGGTAAGAGAGGAAGAGAGGGGGGGGGGAGAGAGAGAAAAGAGAGAAAGGGATGGAAGGAGAGACAGTAAGGAAGAAAGGAAAAGATGAGGTTAGCGAGATGGGGGCTTGAGACGGTTGAAGAGAGCGAGTGGGAGAAGACTTTCTGAGAAAATAAGAGATTGGAATCCTCATTTTGTTTATAACTGCCCTTTTCTAAAAATATGAAACATATATGAAACATATCCACTTTTCAGGTGTATTTTGCAACTTCATCAATGAGCCTTAAAGCAGGACGATTGTGTGGACCAATCCCGTATCAACGGTCCTCTAAACTGCAATTGAAAAATGTATTGCAGTTTAAAGGACTGAAGCGTTGGGATTGGTCCATATAGTTGTCCTTCTTCAAATCTAAATTCTTTTTTTATAGGAAACGACAGGAACCAGCTGTACTATGGGAAGGCAGACGTGTTTCTGGGAATACCGTATGCCGAAGCACCAGTTGGCAACTTGCGTTTCCGGGTAGGTAGAGGATAGAAAAAGAGAGGGAAACAGAGAGAGAGAGAGAGAGAGAGAGAGAGAGAGAGAGAGAGAGAGAGAGAGAGAGAGAGAGAGAAATGAGAAAGAGAGAGGAAGGGAAAGAGAGGGAGATGGGGGGGGGGGGAGAAAGATAGATTAGAAAGAGAGAGAAAGAGAGACGAGAGAGAGAGATAAAGAAAAGAGAGAGAAAGAGAGGGAGGAGAAAAAGAGAATGAGAATGAGATAGAGGAAGAGAAAGATAGTTAGATACGGCAATTATTCGCAGGCTCCCCGCAACGCGCCTGCCTCGAGTTCCGTGCACGATGCCACCTACTTCCGTCCGAAATGCCCCCAGACCAATGCGGGAACCCCGGTGAACGAGGACTGTCTCTATCTCAATGTATACACCCAGCAGGTGCGTGTGATACTACGGAGTACGTACATACACAGTAGGGTTGTTAAAAAATAAACTCGAAACTCGAAAAACTCGAAAATTTCAGAACTCGAAAAACTCGAAATTTTCAAACTTCAACAACCCTAATACACAGGAAATGGGTTACTACCGAAAAATAGACAAAAGATACCAAATTATCACTAAACTATCGACATCCGTTCCATGGGAAGGTGGTCGATAATATAGTGGTGGTTAACTACCTTTTTAGTGACAACTCAGTAATGTGTTACTATTTAGTCACTTAATTGCTAGCAAATTACTACTAAACTATGAATGATAATTTTTACCTTTAGTGGTTCACTAAATTATCGATAGTAGCCAATTCCCTATTTACTGTTAGTTACAGCAGAACTCAGAAACTTGCCAAGACAAAGTGTTCCTCATTAGAATATTAACTCCACGTGACTATTCAATTGACTTCTAGTATAACAGAGTATGTATGCGATACCATCCCGGCATCTTCATCCCATCCTGCGTCTCTCGTTGTGCGCACTCTTTCTTCACACTGGTAACCGGGCCGCATGTGCGAGAAAACAAATAGCATGTGACTGCGGAGACGCAGGTTGGAATGTTAGGCCGGTATGCTCATGAAGACGTCCTCAGAAGATAGTTCTAGGGTTCACTCTTTCCAATCGGTGAACTCTGTGTATTCCGATGCTTTCAGTCCGGCAACTCTTCGGCGAGTATGGCTGTCATGGTTTTCATCGACGGCGACGACGGATTGACCACGGGAGGAGCAGATGAAAGCCAGCTAAAAGTGAGTGGGGGTGGAGATAGTTCACGTCACTAAGAATGAGACTACAGAACTCTGAAGCGAAAGTCCAAGTTGCTTCACTAGATTTTTTCACTAGCTTATTCGCTAGTGGATATCAAGCTCGGTCTTTGAAGCTTGTTTCACAAATTTATTTCGGGAGAATCTAGTGAAACAACTTGGTGTGGAACTTCAGATGGCTCAAAGAAGCATAGTTTACCTCGTTTTGACTTCGAATTCTACAGTAGTCGGAAGTATGGAAATATACGAAGTCACTCCTACTGGAATTCTTATTTACAGTAGTCTCTGTGATAGGCAAACAGGATAGAACGCGGAAATTATATTTTCGATCATAGAGATTATTTGTACTCAGTTCTGCTCCTAGAGTCAACGAAAAAAACAGTATACGTAATAATTGTAGTATTACTTTTCATTGATTCAGGGTACCGTGCGAAATCTGGTCAGTCGAGGAGTGGTCGTGGTCACTTTTCAATATCGACTTGGTGCCCTAGGTACAGTATGGCTTTTCTTCTCAGAACGATTGGCGCCAATTTTCTCCGATTGGCCAGCTACAAAAACGAGAGAGCATGCAGTGACGCGCAGACAGGCTAAGAAAGTCTGCGTCTCTCTGACCTGCACACTCTCTCGTTCAGCCAATAAAAATTGGCTGGCCAATTGGCTGGGAATTGCCTGAGCTATTCTCCATCAGAATTTGGCAGTGCGCCAACAAGTTTTCAGACACTTTCTTTCAGACAGTTCCCTGCCAATTTGCCACTTTTGTAGCGTTTTCAATGAAAGAGACGCTGTCTGCGACCTTATTGACATTCGAGCTCTCTGGCTTTTGTAGCTGAGCCGTTTTGGTGATTAATTCCCTTACCCTTCTTAGAGCAGTAAAGGTTAAAAAATTTTGGTAGTAAGCACTGAGCTTGAGGCTGAGACAGCCCGCGTGTATCTGATCCTCTCTCTCTCTTCCTCTGCTTCAAAGCCGCTAATTTTACTGGACGATTGACTGAGTCTCTCATGAGAATCCACCTATTTGTAAGCTTTGGAGTACGATGATAACATTTTCAGGAAGACCTACCACACGATAACACGTGTAAATACCACTGTTACTCTTGTCTTTGTTTCAAGTGAAGTTATCTTTATTGCCAAACGCGAAGATACCGTAAAGTGATCGCTTTAAGAGATAAACATTGAAATGTTACATCTTGGTGTGATCTGCTGTGTTTGTAGTTGGACGTGATTTCATTCAGATCAAACTACAGCTCCGATTTCGTCAATAAGTGAGAGATGTGTATTACAGGTTTCTTTTCGACGCAGGCAGCCGGGTTTGAATCGAACATTGGAATGCTAGACCAGGTGAGCCACTCTGAGGGACAATTGACCGAGAGCTCGAGATAAATGTTAAAAAAAGATAACAGCTGGCTTTTCAACATTTTGGAGCTCTCCCCAAATCTAAAACTCCGGATGGCGGTACTTCCTCTTTACGTAAATGAAACCATATTTTGGGAAAGTAGTCATGAGAAAATCTGGGCACAATGCCAGCTAGTCTCACTGCGAATGAGCGAACTGTATTATTGGACCTTGTTTTCTGTTTCTAGGTGAAGGCATTGGAATGGGTGCAGAGAGATATTTCCAACTTTGGCGGAAATCCCAAACGAATCACCCTCTGCGGGCAGGGTGGCGGCGCGTGCGCCGTGTCTGCGCACACGCTCAGTCCACTCAGTCAGAGTGAGTTACGAGATGAGGTAACCACTTCAGACAGAAAGCGAGTCCTGGGTAGAAATCCCTCCAATCTCATGAGAAGTTCATATGAGTTTTTCATGAGATAGCTCATGAGCTACTCGTGAACTCTCAATGTTGTAGCATAGCAATCAGTAGAATCTCATGATAAGCTTATGCGAATAGCTCATTAGGTATCTCATGAGATTTTTGAGGGATTGCTACGCCGCTTGTGCGACACGTGGGACCGCATGAAAAGATCACCTTTGAGCTGGAATACAGTCGCTTACACTATGGTTATACATAGAAAATTGGCCACTATGTGACCAGAATGTAATCAGGTTCTCGATCAGGCTCTCCACTTTCATATGCACTAATCTTGTATAGCTTGTTAACCAAAGAAAAGTATTTTGTTGCAGATCTGTTCCAACAGGCGATCATTCAGAGTGGTACCATCGATACGTGCTACTCCTCCGATGGTTCCACCTCCGACGTCGTCCAACCATCTCTAACCACGCAACCACCGATGCTGCAGTACGACCAAGGAGTACCGTACAGTCCGCTTGATCTGGGATCAAACTACAATCAAGGTGGCGCGAGCAGTCAGTCAGCCAACGGGCAGGGAAACGCTTATTCACAAAGCGGATCCAGTCAGCAATTGCAGAACACCAATCAGGGACTACCAACATTGAACTACAATCCTGGTGCGCCTAATGGTAACCAGGGCCAGTTGGCACAGAACGGTCAGACTACAAACTACCACCAGGCGACGAACTACAACCAAGGGTCACAGACGTACCTGCCGCAATACTACAATGACGGAGAACCACATGAGCAGAACCCCGTCTTGAGTCAGGGATCAAACTATAACTCAAATATGAATCGTAACAGCAATTATTATCAGGGAACAGGATACAATTCAGCGAATGCTCAATACGATCAGAGTCTGGGAAATCCTAGTCAGGAACTCGCTCAACAGGTGAACCATAGTCATCATTTTTCCGAGAGAAAAAAACTGCAGAGGGCTTTATTGATTGAGCGATGCGGGGCGAGCGGTCATTGGTTACTGAACAAGAGAGTGGGTAGATCAATGAAACGCAGGCAAGCTGACCGCTCGCCAACTCTGCCCTCTACCGAGTTGACCGTACGCTGTCCACAACGGTTTGAAAAACCAATAGAATATATACAACATTTCTATCAAGATTCTTATCGCCTATAATACAGTGTAAACAAACTTCAACTCGGTCGTAATTATTTCTGAACAGTCATTCTGAAGAACAGGAATCATAATGGAATGCCAAACGCTATAAATAGACCAAATACAACTTCACCGGCTTTTCAGCTGTGCAACGTGACTTCTGAGCAGTGGAGAAGGGGAGATGTGGGCGATTTGCGAGGCTGTCTCAGCAACTACTCGGTTGACTTCATCGTTCAGACACAGCAGGTGAAACTACGTAGATCGACGTACCCATTCCTTTAACCTCTTGAGAAGTTTTTTCGTAAACTTCAACAAATTGCCACATGAACCAAAAATCATCAGCTTCTCATCATAGTCTTGGTTCCCAGTTAGTTCATTTGAATTTTATGAACCTTTTATGAGATTGGAATGATTGCTACGAGTGTAACCCATGCCACCTAAATGTTTCGAGGCAAAAAACGCTAAAATATTTTGTGGCTGTATTCTGTGTTTGACTCTATTTTCGTGCTATTGACTTTTTTATGATTTCATGTGCGTAATAAGTCAATAATCATATTAATCAATAGATCAAGTAATCAGAAGTTGTTGCAGAACCGCGTTGCAACGTGGATGATAGTGCGCGACAACTACTTCCTTCCGGACACTATTCAGAATCTGGCGGCTCGTCGACCGCCGATTCCCATCATAATTGGCACGGTGCAGGACGAGGACGCAGACTACGGTATAGTTCATACGTCACACTCAAACATGAGAATCCGAATGATCTCTTCGAACAAAATGATGAAAATGATCAACAAAATCTTTTCCGCGTTTCTCTCCAGAAGAAGGACGATTATGTGGTCCAATCGCAACGCTTCAGTCCTTTAAACTGCAATACAATTTTCAATTGCAGTTTAAAGGACCGTTGACACGGGATTGGTCCACATAATCGTCCTTCTTTAATCCCTTTGGAGTGCCACTAGGGTTGTTAATCGAGTTCAAAATTTCGAGTTTTCGAGTTTTCGAGTTTTGGGAAATTTCGAGTTTTCGAGTTTTCAAGTTTTGGGAAATTTCGAGTGTTCGAGTTTTCAAGTTTTGGGAAATTTCGAGTTTTCGAGTTTCGAGTTCGACTCTACTCGTAAATTTTCGAGTTTTTCGAGTCGAGTCGAGTTTTGAGTGGTTTTGGACCCAAAAAATCCACTTTTTGATTCCAAAATTTTACGTTTTGAATTTTCGCGTCTAAAATTTCGAGTTTTCGAGTTTTCGAGTTTACGAGTTTTGGGAAATTTCGAGTTTTCGAGGCTTTGTAAAATTTCGAGTTTTCGAGTTTCTGCAGAAATCGAGTTTTCGAGTTTCGACCCTAAATGCCACCCTAAGTGCCACATATTAGGTGGAAAGTCACGAGTTCAATCGCGAATAAGTTCTATTCTCCTAATGATCACATAGCGAGAGGGTGGTCAGCACGACTCGATTCCAATTGTCATTCATGAAGAGTTTTCAACAATACAACACAACACAATACAATACAATACAAGCTTTACTATTCATTTGTCTGGTTGGCGTCAAAAGGGCGCTGGGAGTTCGAGAAAAACCGCCTTCTGGAAGTTCTTGGAAAAATAATTCGACTATAAAACAGTAACCATTTCTATATTCTTTTTTATTGTAGCCTTCAAACTGGTCGCGAATGGGGATGCTACCACGCAGAGCGAGGACGAGATGTTCAACAACTGGATGGTGGATTTCGCCCGGAAGAACAGAGTCAACCAAAGCACGGCCAGCCAGGTATCTCGGAGTGAGCTAAGAGCTTCACGCAAATACACAACCTTCCATACAATTTAAGTCAGAAGACCTATTTATGTGAAGGTTTCAAATAATCATTGCAACCATTCGCCACATAGCAACATACACTAAATAAATTGAAGTCGAAATAAGAACTTTTATTTTTTTCCAGATATCATGAAAGAACCTAGATCGGATAGTTTGTATTCGTTAAACTTTTTTACAGATAGGCAACATCATCTCTCAGAACTACAACATTTCTAACTCGCCACAAACCTCGTGAGTCGTGTAGCGCAAATGTTTTCTGGGACAGTTATCTCTTCCTATAGGAGATGAAAACCAAGTTTTTGTATTTCATACGTGTACCTTATGCAATAAGTGGCAGAAGGATATATTGAATAGGTTTTTTTATGATTTCATGGTATGTATAAACCAATTCATATTTCCTACGCCGTGACTGCACTGAAAAAAATGTCTTTAAACAATCAGAACATCACATTCCACTTGCGTTTCCAGCAATACCTATTATGCAACTGTGAACTCAATTCCACCTTCGAAATGACTATTCTCCTGTCAATGCAACGAGATTCTGCAAAATGATGTCGTCGGGACCACGACAATTTATCAGTATCGTATTTCAGCCCAACTTCGTCGATGATGTTTGACCAACCAACCCAATACAGCAACCAGAACCAGGGGGCAATGATGGGAAACAGTGGAAACGCACAACACAGCGGAAACAACGGCTACAGTACCCAGAATCAGAACGTCAATACGAGCGGCAACAGTGGCGCCATTTCGGCGACCGGAAATGGAAACAGCGTGCCCTTTTCAGACAAGGCTGGACACGCAAACGAAGGACAAACTCAATATGATGCGGTAGGATAAAGTGGACACCAGGCACCGTAGCAAAGTCTCATGAAAAGGTCATCTTAGAGCTGAACTATCGGATCACCACTTCACCCAGGTTTCGAGCTCACCACTCGCACGACTTTGCTACGGTACCAGGCACCGTATCGAAATCACATTCTTGTCACATAGTTGCCAACTTTCTATGGTTGAGCGTAGTGTAGATGGTTACAGCTCTGGTCACTTTTCAGCTTAGAGGAAACCTTCTCATGATAATTTACTATGGTGCCAGGCATGTGCAACTGTATTCCCCCCCCCCCCCCCCCCCCCCCCGACTTATTTTCGTGTGGGTAGTAGTCTACCTCTACATCGAAACGGGTTACAACTGGTATATTAGAACTATACTGAAGGTAGCTTTGATCAAACTACAAAACGAGAGACGATTCTAGAGTGTTACGAGTAAACTGCACGGGATCTGACTACAAACACAGCAGAAAAGTTTTGTTTGGACCGGCCTTTCCCTAAAAGAACCCTATAATCGATCATTATTCATGTTCTCTCTACAAGTAAAATGCGCGGAATCAAACCGAAACACAGAAGATTAGTACTTTCTGAACCGGCCGTACCCTATAATTGATCTTTCTACATTTTCTTTCTAGTGTACTAGAACTTCATGCATTCTTCAGGGAGGTACCATCACCGATGCTCAAACCATCCAGTCTCTCCGCACAATGTCCTCAGTGAGTTTGAAGCAGAAAATGACTTTTCCGTGAAGTAGACTATACTGTTAGTCACGTGAAACATGTTAAACAGACCTCAGAAAGGTGCAATGACAGAAAACATAGTTTCTCCCTAGACTGCCAACTTTACGTAACCACTCAATTTACTTCTAGTATGACTGTATTAGTTTCGGCAGGGTAATGAGCGAAGTACGACTTTCGCGAAATAGTGTGCAAAGCTAGAGACACGGGATGGGATGAACATGGCGGTATGTTCTAGCATATGTAGTCTGTGATGAACGAAACAGCCGGGTAAAAAGACTATTCCTGTGATTTTAATCCCACAGGTGACGGCAGATTCGGGGATCATGAGTCAGACGGCCACGCAGATCGATACCTTCATCCGGAACGGCAACCAGTTTGTTCGGGTATACCAGTTCAGCTACGTGTCCGACCTGGCTAGACAGAATGTGCCCAACCTGGGCAGCTGGAAACGTTAGTCATCCATTTTCTCGCTTCAGATCTCAAGCTGTGTATCCTCTAGCCTACGCTCTTTCTCTGCTTCTAAATCCCACGGGACGCGAGTATTTTTTATCAGTGCGCGAAAAGAAAGACGCGATAAGATAAAGACGTTCCAGCGTACGTACTAAGATAAGTTCAAGAGAAATGAACAAGTTGTTTCAATCTCACAGCCACGCCGAATAGAGCAAAGCGCGTTTAATCAAATGGGGCGGGGGTTGCTTAGGTTATAGTCAGACTCCGATTGCTTGTAGGAGGCACCTGCTATGACCAACATATAATTTCAGCTGTTTACAAGGGTCAGGATCAGGTATTTCTGTTCATGAGCGAGACTATTTGGTCGGAAGGTCGTGCCACCAGTCAGGATCGAGCTGTTGCTGATCAGATGGGCGAGAAATGGACACAATTCGCCAAAGAAGGGTTGGTGACAGAATAAAACTGAACTGGGCAATGATAGTAATAATAATTTTTTGCTGATATATCTAACTGTAAGAAAGCGGTCGAATGTTAACAGTTAACATACATAAACTAACTTCTCCAATTATTTTTTCACGATTAAATAACCCAGATCTTGGAAGTTTGCCAGGCATGAGAGTGATTGGCCTGATTGAAAGAATAATGTTTGTTCAGTCAGCTGATGTGTGCCAACCGAGCCATCATTTCATAAGCAAGCCGATAAATACAGCGTATGATGTTCCATGTCATTGTGTTTGTAGTTTGATCCCGTTGCTTTTTGGTCAAAACTTGTGAATTGTAGGATTATGGCGTTCATTTAGTTCAATCTACAACTCAGCCATAGAGTCGCCTACAGTAATCTCTCGATATCTCATTTATATTATGAGATGTGTCGTGTACGTTTGCACGTTCCAAAGAGGTGGTCGTTAGATCTCGTCGGTTTAGTCCACATCATTCCTACTGAGACTTCTACTGTACATTGTTGAACTCAATGGCTGTTTTCTAATGCAAACTTAGACTTTGTCGAAAATATCTTCGAACACTCTTTGTGATAATAAATCAGAATAGAAGGCAGAAATCGTGAATCTCTCCGATCTACTCAAACTTTAGAAAGTGGGCAAATAAATGTATAAGACAGGAACTGTGCAAGTAATACTTTTCATCTGAATTAAAATAAACAGAGTGAGTGTGAATAATAACGAAAAACAGCATGGAATAGGAGCAGTGATCATGACTCCAGTTCAAGTAGGAAGCCTGTATTATCTTACCCCAAGGCAAGGGATTCGAAAAAGAATGTTCATTGCAACACACGTGGGAATATGCCATGTAAACTTTTCTAGGAAAAATCCTACTGGCAGATGGCCTATGAAGTGGTTCACGCTTTGTTTTCAGACAAGTTTCGAATTGGCAGCCGTCCGATACTCACAACTACCCTTATTGTAACCTGAACACACAGTCGAATGTTCTGACTGGCTATGCGCAGTCAGCGAGGACTGTTTTCAACGACCAAATCAACCCTATAGTGCAGCAGGTACGTTGTCCAGTTCAATATTGTAAACTATTGATGGAAACTATAACAAAGTTCAAAATAGGACAGGAAGCCAACTGAGGTAGGTTAGAAATTAGAAAACAAGAACACGCCACGAAGGTGATATATCATGAAAGAACCTTCTAACCTAAAAGTAACTGGACAGCCGAATGGCCGGCACAACACCTGATTAGTAAAAAAGTGGGGAAACCAACAAATGTGTGAGTTGTGTTTGGTTTGACCTCTATATCAGCAAAAAGTGAACGATACTAATTGCTGTGATACTGTAGCAGTAGTATTCTGCAAAAATAGAACATTACCAATGTTGCACAGTGGTTCACGAAACCAGCATAACATTTCAGAAATCGCCGAAGGGTATTTCATGTGTACTTCAATGACATGCGTGCGTTGTGAACCACTGTGCAACATTGGTATTGTTCTATTTTTGCAGACTACTTCTGCTACAGTATCACAGCAATTCGTATCGTTCACTTTTTGCTGATATAGAGGTCAAACCAAACACAACTCACACATTTGTTGGTTCCCCCACTTTTTACTAATTGTTCTCTCTTTGCTAGTTGTACCCTTACAACTATCCATGGCACGAGAAGAAGAATAATGGCGCTAATTGGCGCAAGCGACTAACGTCACTGATAAATTTGAAATTGTCGAGTGACTAACGTAGTTGTATTGTGATCATCATCCAAATGACAAAATCCCAATCATTTATGTTGACAATTTCTCGTTCCTGCGTTCTGGCGCAATTTGGCGCCAGCGCTTGGCGCCAACGCGAAATGTTGTTTCTGACAGAGATCAATTTACTTAACCATGTGATCACTATTAACTGTATCAAACTTCAAACGATTCCGTTGACAATGACATGTCTTGGAGTTTTGGCGCCATTTGGCGCCTGGTCCGCGCGCTAGATAAAAAGTTTTAGTTTCGTACGAGAAACTAGACTTTTTACACCAAACTGTTCAGGTTCTATCAGTTTGAGACATCTTAATTGCCTACAATTAATGTTTTGCCGTTTTTGGCGCCCGCGCCTTGCGCCAATGAGGATCTATACATCTCATATTTGGCGCGACGGGCTAACTTTGGCATTAGAACCCATGTTTTAAATTTCAGCTAAATCGGTGCAGTAGTTTTTCCAATAGTCGTTTTTGGCGCCTATCGGCGCCCGGCGCCAATTATGAGCTATACATCTCATGTTTGGCGCGACGAGCTAACTCTGAAATTAGAAACCATGTTTTGAATTTCAGCTAAATCGGTGCAGGAGTTTTTCCAATAGTCGTTTTTGGCGCCTATTGGCGCCCGGCGCCAATGAGGAGCTATACATCTCATATTTGGCGCGCCGGGCGAATTTTTGCATTAAAACTAATGTTCCAAATTTCAGCTAAATCGCTTTAGGGCGAATTCTTTATTTAACCCGGTATGTTGTTAACCCTAGCCGTTAACCATTAACCGGGTTACCTGGTTAACCCTTTTGTTAACCACTTGGTAAACCTAAATTTGCCCCATAAGACATTGTGAAATAGGGTTAACAAGTGGTTAACAAAAGGGTTAACCAGGTAACCCGGTTAAGGTTACCTGGTAGGGTTAACGAAATACCGGGTTCCTTGTGGATGGAATTGGCCTCGCTTTAGTCGTTTTTCCAATAGTCGTTTTTGGCGCCTATTGACGCCCGCGCCCGGCGCCAATGGAAAGCTATACATCTCATAATTGGCTCGCCGGGCTAACTTTTGCATTAGAACTCATGTTCCAAATTTCAGCTAAATCGCTTCAGTAGTTTTTCCAATACTATGCGGACAGAATCCCGTGAGGGACGAGGGAGGAGGGACAAATTACGGCGGAACTTTTCAACAACGACATGAAATCATAACTCGAGCGAAAATCATCCGATTTGGCTCAAATTTTCACACAATCTTCAATTCGTGATTCTCTAACTCTCTTTTTCTTTAGTTTTCGAAAAACTATTATATTTGAAGCTTTTTATCCATTAGAAGCAAAAAACGAGTCCGTTAGACTCTTTGTATGCAGATAATGCAGCATATAGGAGAACGGTCGTCCGAGTACTACACTATAGATACAGCGACCGATTCAGTCAGCGGTTCGGCTCGAACAACTCATTATACAACCGGTTCTCCAGTAAGACTCCATATAAAGCAGCATATAGGAGAAATCGAAATGTACACAGTTATTACTTTTAGGCACAGCAGCAATCGATTCCACAGTACAGTCCTGCACCGAGATCCAACCAGAATCCCGCTCGAGGCCAATACTCAACGGACGGCCAATCAAGCACATTCCAGATATCCTTCAATCTCAACGACTACCCACTTCCCCTATTGAGACCAAACAACAATGGCTGTTGTTAAACTGTACACTATTATATCCGAAATGCCCAGATAAATGCGGTCTCATGAAGGATCGTGAACATATTAAAAGAATCTGATCCCACCCACAAAAAAATTACTAGACGCTTCCACATCAAGAACCAAGTGTCTAGCCTTTATTCAAAATTTATCTTTCAGCTAGATAGGAATTATATCTTGCACTAGAAATCGATTATTTAAAATATAGTTGATATTATGTTCATTCTCAAGCAGACCGAAAAAGGTATAACTCAACATCACGAATGAGCAGAATACGCGTCATCGATGGTAAAAATTCAACAACATAGTTAACAGAAGAGATGAAATTATAAACTAACTATTGAAAAAAAGGGAAAAAGGTGACACGTATCCTTGAACATCAAGATCATTGTTTAAGAGGCGAACAGAAGAAAATGATAGGAAGATCAAAGAGTACAAACAAAATCGACTCAACGACCACTCGATTGTCCACCCTGTTGTCCTTGACCAGCTTGTTGTTGATAGTAACTGAAGCAGATAAATATATTTTGCCATTTTTGAGTTCTGCGCTTTGTGAGGTACGAGCAATTTAGCAGTTGCATTTTGCTACACTTTTTGTCAACTTCAATGATAATTTCAACCTCTAACCTTCACTGCAAAATAGAAATTGCGCAGTATCGAAGTATCACGCATATGCATAACACAACAAAAAGATAAAAGACGCAGCAATTTATCCAACCAAAACAAAAATACATAAACATGAACTCACTTTGCCCATTGCTGCATTGCTTGGGGATTGTTGTAGTACTGTGCATAATATTGCCAGTACTGTTGCTGAGCTGCTGCTGCAGCAGCGGGATTTCCACCAGGAGGACCTCCCTGGAAATCAACATGAGTAAAGATATAAGAGATAAACTCTAGTTCTGACATTAGTGCAGAAAGTAGGTACTTAATTATTACGGATCTCCGTGAGTCGCAGAGTAACAAACTGCTACTGTCACTCCGAATGAAATTTCTCAGACTTACTTGAATCACTGCCACTATTTTTAGCATATGGAATACGAAACATTTCAAAGCACCTTACTCAGAATCAATAAAAAGGAGAATTATTGTGCATTGAGCCACTGAGAGATGAGAGAATCCGTAGAAAAATTCTCTATATGCAGTGGTGGTCGAACTGTAGCTAAAACTTGCCTGGTGTGTGGGTGCTTGATTATACCCGCTGCCGTAACCACCACCCGCGCCGTAACCTCCACCATAGCCACCCTGGCCAGCCGGATTTCCTCCATAACCATCTTGCCGACGAGTCTCAAATCGATAAATGAAGAAATGGACAATTCAGAGAAAACAGAAATTAAGAGATGGTTGTTACGTTCAAAAATACATCAACTGGAAGAAAAAAGTTTCGTCACACTCACTTCATTTACTTTTCCCCAGCTGCATCTGACTTGATTCCCACCAATGTCTCCACCATTCATTTGCATGATAGCGCGAGTGGCAGCGTCCTTCGACTCGAACTTCACAAATGCATACCCTTGCACTTTGAAAATTCGAACTTCGCTGATGGAACCGAACCGCTCAAACGCGGTACGGATATCTTCCTCTATAAAGAAAACCAACTGTATTACGACACAACTCAATGAGCATAATACTTGGTTAAAATATATAAATTAACACAATTACAAACCGATTACTTTCTCTCATGCCTGAACAGCAGATTTCACGCCCTTATTGGTTTAAATGTTGTGAAAAAGGTTATGCTAATGATGACGTTATGGGAGCATGGAATAGATCAGTGGCCGTATTCACAAATCCTCGGGAAGATACACTTTCTTGCAGGAAGGTAGCAGAAAACTTGGAGTGATGGTGAGTTCAGAGGCGCAGGAAGCTTTTTTGCCGTCCCGGGACATTAGTGAATACGGCCACATGACATACCTGCCACTTCTCCAGCCACGTTTCCCACGTAAACGGACGTATTGTCCACAGTAGTGGAGTTGTACACTTCGTCGAAGGTTTTTTCGTGGTGTTGGTGAGGTTGATCACCACCACCACCACCCTGGCCTGGCTTGCGCGTTGCCCAGTTCGTGCGAATCGTACGACGACCTAGCCATTGACCATTCATCTGCTCAATGGCTCGTTCAGCCTCCTCAAATACATGAATGAGAAAAAGACGAGGACCAAATAAAAAAATTAACTTCAATCTTTCCGTCACATCTCGATCCTGACATGAGCATAACTTTCTGTGGATGTGGATTAACAAGACTAACCTCTCTTTTCGGGTAAGACACGAAACCATAGCCTTTCGATTTCAGCGTAGCCACATCGCGAATCACTTTGGCATCACTAAAACGGGGAATCTAACTCTGCAGTATTACTCAAGATAATGAAATAATAGCACGGCAACGCAGCTCTGGATTGAAAGTCAGTAAAACCGCCCATGAATACAATTCTCTTGAGAAAAGCCCACGTCTATACCGATAATAAGAAAGTACGTCAATTGGCAGAAAGGAAGAAAAGACTACGTGAATAACATTTCGATACCTTGTTCGGCATTGTCATTAAACCTTCAAAACGAACCTCACTTCCCCGAACGGTACAAAGGCTTCACGGAGTGATTTGTTGTCTACTTCAGGTGATATATCACCTACGAAGACATGAAAATGCTCTGAAATCAGAACAAAAATTTATTGTTAAATGTCAATGAGAATTACCGGGGCCGTAGCATTAAACATTTGAACGAAACCTACAAAATGCTTGAAATAAAACTTACTGCTAGTATCAACCTTCGCATGTTGCTGTCCTGGTTCAACGGCCCAGTTGACTTTCATTTCCTAAACGAAATTTTACATTTGATTCACTCGAAAAAGAACAAGAGCAATGAGAACAATCTCGAATGCTGCTTCTATATGATCCGAGGCTGATATTGAATGAATTCAATTGGTTATTGAATTTTCGTGAACAAGGCTCTTTCGCAGGTCGTGACCTCCTTTGTAAGTAAGGGATTCGTCCAAGGCGAGAAGTTTTTCCAAATCCGTGTGAGATATGATAGTTGAATTTGAGACACACGCTGTTAAAAGAGCCCGGTTTCTGATCTCATTTCTCAGTTGCTTGCTACCATTACTTCGTTTTATGTTGAAAGAAGCTAGTCATAAAAAACTATGCTGCTTTTCCGGTTTCGCCATTTTCGTTAACCACTTGAACTTGAAAAAGCAGTTTACCTTGTCAAGAAGCATCCTCCTATTCATGGTCTGAAGAGCTTGAGCGGCCATGTCGTGATCGGCGAACTCCACAAATGCGTACGGATCATTTGTACCCTGTGAAAGAAAGAATTACTACCCTGAACATTTTTGACAAGTAAACAAACCAGGAAAAACTCCTAAACTGTCGTCAATCTAAATACAACAACCTGATCTTCAAGTCGACAGCAAATAGAACGTATTTTGTAAGTAAGATTGTAAAAAGGAATAATGAAAAAAAGAGAAGTGTATGTTATAAATGATATACTCTGTTAGCCTTGGCTTAGTTCACTGAGAGCATGGTGATATATAATGACACCATTCGAGGACGGTCGACACGGTCGGGAAAGCCACCTGAGAATTGGACAAGATTGGTACGCGGCCAAAATTAACTATGCCACAAAAGGTGAATTGTAAAATGAAAATAAAGAACAAAAAGTGCTCACCCGTACTTAAGGAAGTAAGAGAACAAATACTCGAAACATGTGCACAACGGGCACCTGTCCGACATGCCACAATGCTTGAGGCGGGTATTGTCAAGGTTGACAAATATGATTTACGTGCAAGATAGTGGGTGGTCAAATGAAGCAGTCTATCAACTTTGTGGCTCTTGCTAATCCGGGAAAATCCAAAATAGATACTCCAACTGGGAAACCCGGAAGTTGGAGAAAAAAACAGCTCTGCAGTGCACTACATATCAGCTGAACTCTTTTTTGTACCAGTTCACCTTCCACTTTTCTTAGCTTTATCGAAAAGTGGTAGGGAACATTGACTTTTTACCCCCCCACCTGTCTGAATTTGTATTGCGTTTGGGGAATTGTAGTTTGACCCCCCCCACCGGGGGGTTATAATTCAATTTATCACCTGCAATACAAAAGTTTGAGGGTGGGGGGTAAAAAGTAAACATTTCCGGAATTGAAGTTCAGCCCCCCACTCGTTGAAGTTTGACCCCCCACCATTGAAGTTCTACCCCTCGCCGACCCAGGTGGAGGGTTAATAGTAAATGTCGAAGTTGAATTTTGACCCCCCCCCCCCCTCTCCTAGATTTTAAGGTTTTAGCTTGGGTGGGGGGTTGAAGTGCTACGGGGGGACTCAACTAAAGTGGGGGGCGACACTTCAATTTTCCCAAGTGGTATTTTGAGAAAGGAAAAAAATCATTTCCTCAATAATTAATATCTACGCGACTGGCACAAGCAGAACAGGGAGTTGAAAAAAATTCAACCACTCAACTAAATTGATAATGGCATACTTGAAATATAATAAAGGTGCATTTTAATTTAGTAAGAAAATTGATAAATTCGAACGAATGATAGCATGTCAGATGTGACACGGTCGAACAATAGGATTATGAAATGTAAGGCCGGTATCTTAGAACTATACAACAATTTGTAGGTGTTATGTCTCCCGTTCTCATGTCCAAATAAATCGAATGGTCCAGTTTTATGTTCATCTTAATTGTTAGAACGAAATGTCTCGAGTACTTGTTCTGCACAAGGAGAACGAAACATTACTTCGCCCAATCACTCGTCGGCATGTCTGAATGAATTTTTATCTGAGCAAACAGCTCAATTGATGTGGCAGTTAGACGATGTCTCAGGTATCAGTCGTTTATGTGGCCGTGCACCATAAAATTCTAGTAAAGCGAAAACTCACATCGAATATAACTTTTGTTTTGGCAACTGAGCCAATCTGACCAAATAGCGTTCCAATAAACTCCTCAGTGACAGAAGGATCAAGATTTCCAACGTACCTGAAGAATTAAACCCACAGTAAAGGTCGGATCGGAGGTTACTAACTCAATAGATAGTTTTCATAATTGCATATGTAGCAAAAATCTGAGGAACAAATAAGGGACATAAGAGAAAACCTACAATGTTTTCGGCTGTTCATTTCCCATTGAGAAGCCCTCTTGCTCGGCAACTTTGGAATGAGTTCGCGGATTGTACGCATTGATATTCGATTCACCTCCATAACCATTGTACTATAAAATAATTAAATTTACTAATATAGGCTTGAAAATTGGTTCATTTCGGAAGAAGTTGCATTGGCAGGCATTGCAAACTTGATCTAACCAGAAAACTTCTTTTAATAAAGTTAATTTCACCTAAACTGAACGAAACTCGTACGACAAACTGTTATATGCTATAAAAGAACTCACCGCCATGATGGATGAAGAAGAGTTGAACGATGAAAGAACCTAAAATAGGGTGTAAGCTTGATAAATGTTAGGATGAAAAATAATAAACATGGAGTAGAAACAAAAAAACTATTAACGAAAAATTCATGGATGAGTCGGCGAAATTCAAAATTAACCTCGCTAAGAAAACCGCGCCGCGTCTGTTCCGCGCGTTCGCGGCTTACCTGCGTATCACTTTTGTAGACAATGACAAGAAACTGGATATCCTAAAATATATTTTGAAAACGCAGTCTAAATCCTAAAATTATCCTTCTGATGTTGTCATATAAAGATTCATTTGCATCAACGGTTGATGTTCTGATATTGGCCTTGGAAAATAGGCAAAATTTTGTTAGTAATTTGTGAATTTCTCATTAATATCGTCTTTGGGTTGTATGTCTTCACCTGTCCACTTCTAATCGTTGCACTCTTTCGAGAAATTAAGTCTTAAAACGTTTCTATCACGAAGTTTTCTGTAAAAGGTGGTCTGACTGGAACCGAATCTGGTGCCTTACGCGCCACTGTATTCCGAATGCAAATACGGTTCAAGAACTAATTTATCAATGTTTTGTGGATCATTACAATTCATTCCTATTTCTTTTCGGTTTCGGAGACTTCGTTTTAAGGGCGTATTCGCGTGAGGCAAATGAATTAACCATGGAAAATAAGGCACGAGATTGGGATCCTGACAAGCCATCTATAACACTGTTGCACTTTTTCCCTATTTATAATTGAATTTTCAGCACTAGGGTAGTAGATCGTAATGATCTTTGTCAAGACCCTAACGGGTCGAACTCTCACTCTTGATGTGGATTCGTGTGACACCGTTCTCAGTGTGAAGCACAAGATCGCTCAAAGCGAGGGAGTCCCTGCCGATGAGCAACGTCTGATGTGCGAAGGTTGGTATTATCATATAGTTTTCGCATTCTAGCATCAAATTTCAATTGACTGTTCAATAGTGACATATACTCTGGGTTCTGGCTTTGTGAGAACGAAGTTAATAGAAGTTAAGGCTTTGTGAGAACGGTGACCGTATGGTTAATTGTTTATAAATATTCTGTTTCGCTGAATCTCGAGAGGGTTTTCGAATCCTTGAGGACGGACTTAGCATTATATAATTCGTGATTCTTAACTGTTCAAGGTCGTCAGCTCTCCGATGAGCTTGATGTGGCCGAAGCTTCTACACTCCATCTCTCCCTGAGGTGAGTGAATTTTTTTAAGCACCATAGTAAGCTCTTACTTGGCTATGATGATGTATTTGTTCAAGGTGTCTAGGCCTCTGAGAGTTCCATGACTGATTACTTGAGTTTCCTGAGCCAGCAGTTTATCGTTTTTTATTAAATTCATCATCTGTATTTTGCGTTTGCAACATTTATATTGTTTCAAGACTTCTCGGAGGAGCCAAGAAGAGAAAGAAGAAGGTCTACACTACACCCAAGAAGATCAAGCACAAGAAGAAGAAGGTCAAGCTCGCCGTCCTCAAGTACTACGAGGTAGGCTTTGTTCCCTTTTCATTGTGTATGGCAGCAGTGATGATTAATTGTATTAGGTGTCTAGGCCTCTGAGAGTTCCGTGACTGAGTTCATTGAGTTATCTGAGCTGTTATCTAGCACTTCGTATAACCGTTTGCATGCACTGTTTACAAAATTCTTACACTCAATTTTCAGGTTGATGAGAATGGTAAAATCCGTCGTCTTCGTAAGGAGTGCCAGTCTCCCTCATGCGGTGGAGGAGTTTTCATGGCTGCTCATGAGAACCGCTACTACTGTGGACGCTGCCACGATACTCTTGTGGTGGAAGAGCCTGCTGCCGCCTCATCAGGTGCTGCCAAGAAGGGAGGAAAGGGCAAAAAGTGATTGTTGTTGAAATAAATTGTTATCTATTTATTTGTTTTCTTTCATTCGTTACAGTTACGAAGTGTTGTATTTGGTTCATTATATAGCTTTCCGCTGTGCTGCTGCATTGCGTTTTCATGTTAATATTTTTTCACATGAAGAGATAGTGTGGTCGTTTGGTTTAGTTCAAAAGGCAGGATATCGTAGACTAACTGTATCCGGGCCAAAAGTGCTGTGTTTTTCTTTCGCGTACTTTAGAATGACGGCGCTGCCGTAGGTGCTTATTATTCTACACAGCCGTATTGGATACTGCAGCCCTGGTTTTGCCTCACTGACTGTCTGAGGCCGATTTTATGCATTTTACGGACCTTTTCACTTATTAAAATAACCGGTGGCCGTGAACACTCCTACGTGAAGCTAGAGCACAATCAATGTGTTAATGAAGAGAGCCCAGCAGCAGGAAGCTTTTTCGCGTTACGTTGTAGCAGGGATGAAAATTACGAGGCTAAAAATAGGCTAAATCTAGGGAATTATGAGGAAAATAAAATAGCTATTTTTTAACCTTTTTAGGCTAGTCGTTTCCTAGAATAGGCTAGCTGTTTCCTAGAATAGGCTAGCTGTTACCTAGAATAGGCTAGCTTTTACCTAGAATAGGCTAACCGTTACCTATTTTAGCCTGTTGAATACCTATTTTAGCCTATAAATACCTATTTTTACCTAGTAAATACCTATTTTAGCCTAGTCGATACCTATTGTAGCCCTGTAGCAAGCTTACTTCCGCTCCGAAAAAAGCGGGTCGAATTTCTGCTGTGCAACCTTCAAACTGGCTATGAACTCGAACTATCACACAAAATCACAAGAACTTCATTCGCTTTCATGGAAACAATTTTATTTTACTCCACCACTTTCATGCTTCTAAAACAGGAGAAACACTAAGAACAAAAAACTGATTACATATATTTATTCGTAGCACTGGTATGAATAACACAATAATATTCTTCTGTCGATCTTTCATGGAGGAATGGCTGTGGTGGCTACGATCGGTAGTTGGGCGACGTATATGGGCTGTAGATGGATGCGTGTACTTCAGAAGCTAAAAATAAATAAATGAGTATACACCTCAAACTGTCAACAACTATAACAGATACCCACGTACCCATAAAAGTATTCATTTATGCTTTGTTACTACAAGTTTGGAACTCTGCCTAGAAAACGCGTAGATTCACGTTCTACCGAATTAATTTCTGCTTTTGAATAAACATACCGGATAGGTCTTGTAAGGATGAGGTATCATTTTGTGGGGAGCGCATCTATCTTCGAACCATCTGGTAGAACTGACTTATCATAGGAGCCCTGGAACAAACACATGTAGATACCGGGAGAGACAACATATACCGCTCAAATTTTATTGAACTGTCGGATAAAATGGTTAAATGCGCCCACTCACACATAAATAAGAAGAAGTTAACTGAACGTGTAAGCTTTTTGATGGAAATAGGTCAAAAATAGAAAATAAGCGAAAATCCGTTTAATAATTGTTTTGCCAAGTTAGTCCATGAAAACAACTGGGAAGCTCAAATTCAACAATCTAAAGCCAAAACTGCTTTTAAAACTCACTGAGGTAAACTAGATACTAAGACAAAAACGTACATTAATTCAGGTCCGGTACAAATTCTGGATTAGATGAAATAATCAGATTTTAATAACAACGATAGATGGCTAAGAGTGCTCTTCAAGCTACTCACCTTGTAATCATAATTGAGCTGTCCGTGTTCGTCCCTGCAGCGAAACGAAGCTCCAGAATGACATGTTTAGATTACCTGTAAGAAAAGAAGTATTCATTTTTTCTAACAACAGAAGTACTGAAATGGAATAAATTGAACTGCTCATCTCATAATTCAACTTGGTCGAGGCGGAAGATGTTTTTCTAATTCGAAAATAGCAAAAACACGGAAAAACTGGCATTTAATGAACAAACAACTATAATTTTGACTATGTAGTGCGTGTTTCAATGAAGAATGCTGATTATTGAATTTAAAACGAAGAACAACGAAAATAACGCGTAAACGTGAGAGAAAACAAAAAATTTAGGTAAAAATGAAAATGATAAAAAAAATTTAAATTGTCAGCCGCGAAATTACGGTAGGAAAAACGGCGCTCCAGGACCATTAAATAATTTTAGCTAAAATTAGCTATTTTTAGCCTAGCAAAACCAGCTTGTTCAACGACTTGGCTAATCTAGGCAATTATAGGTATTTCTAGGTGTTTCCGCGTTCTCTAGGCTAAAGTTAGCTAAAATAGGCTAGTATCCTATTGAATACCTATTTTTCCCTAGATTTAGCCTATTTTAGCCTCGCAAGTTTCACCAGAGAGATACGGTCACCGGGTAGTCAACATATGTTTCAATTTAGGCACATCCTTCTCTAATTCGAAATGGGTAAGAAGACCAAAATTGGAAAACAGCGTCGTGACAAGTATTATAAACTCGCAAAGGAGGCTGGTGAGTTTTTTTTTTGCCGAATGGGAAACTATTACGTTTAGCATACCTGGTATATACGCTGCACATTTAAGTTTTTACTCATATTTTGGAAAAATGCGTACATATTATGGACACATTATGCTTTATCCTGGAAGTGATTTGTTTGTTCCAGGTTTTCGTTCTCGTGCAGCGTTCAAGTTGATTCAGTTGAACAAACGCTTTGAGTTTCTGCAAAATGCTCGGGCTTGTGTTGATCTATGTGCCGCTCCTGGAGGATGGATGCAAGTAGCCGTTCAAAACATGCCTGTTTCTAGTCTTGTTGTCGGTCAGTTACTATTCCGTGTTTATAGAGTAGTGTAACCCGATGAATGGTTCGTGAACGTATCGCGCGGAGCGCGAAGCGCTCTGCGTGAATTGTCTTTGGTTTGGCCATTGCGGACTCGTTTTTTCCTTTTAATTAACAAAAATCTTCAAACATATTCTTTTTTTTTGAAAACTAAAAAGAGAGAACGTTAGAGAATCACGAATTGAACATTGTGTGAAAATATCAGCCAAATCGGATTATTTTCGCCTGAGTTATGGTTTCGTGTCGTTGTTGAAAAGTTCCGCCGTAATTCGTCCCTCCTCCCTCCTCCCTCCTCCCTCCTCCCTCACGGAATTCTGTCCGCATCGTAGTGGAAAAACTACTGAACCAATTTGGCTGAAATTTGAAACATCTATTCTATGGCAAAAGTTAGCTCGTCGCGCCAAGTATGAAATGTATATGTAATCTCTGGCGCCGGGCGCGGGCGCCAAAAACGACTATTGGAAAAAATATCGAACCGATTTAGCTGAAATTTGAAACATGAGTTCTAATGCAAAATTTAGCATGTCGCGCCAAATATGAGATGTATAGCTCCTCATTGGCGCCGGGCGCGGGCGCCAATAGGCGCCAAAAACCACTATTGGAAAAACTACCGAACCGATTTAGCTGAAATTTGAAACATGAGTTATAATGCAAAAGTTAGTCCGTCGCGCCAAATATGAGATGAATACATCATCATTGGCGCCCGGCGCTGGCGCCAATAGGCGCCAAAAACGGCAAAACACTATTTATCGTCAACTAAAATGTTGAACACTAATAGAAATTGAATAAATTGAGGAAAAGTGTGAAAGTCTTTTTCCAAAACTGAAATTTTTCTTCTGGCGCTCGAACCAGGCGCCAGATGGCGCCAAAACCCAAACTCACGACAGCGTCAATGGAATCGTCTGAAATTCGGTACACTAAATAACTATCACATGGCAAGTAAGATGCTCAATCTGAAAATCAAAAAAAGTTCTGTTGGCATTGTGCGCTGGCGCCAATTGGCGCCAAAGTTGGAAAAATATCAGTTATCGTCAATCAAACTGTTTCAAGTTGACAGATATTGAATATTCCAATGTGAAATAAAGATCCACAAATTCAAAATCGAATTTTATCGTCTGGCTCGGAACAGACGCCAAATGGCGCCAAAACAAGAACACACGAAACTGACAATTGAATAGTTTGAATATTGCTCCAATCAGTAATTGACACATGTAGTGTGTACTGGTAGCTCACAAACCTAGAAAATTTCGTTTCGTTCTGGCGCCAGACGCGTGTGTCAACTGACGCAGGAATGAAAAAAAATTTCAACGAAGGTTTTTGATGTGGTATTGGAAATAATGGCTATATTGTAAGTGAGTTGGTGTCTCTAAATGTAGATTTGTCAATGGCGCCAATCCCCATCGCTTATCGCCGCTAAAAGCGGTGTACATGTCAATCGGAACGTTTAGCGTTTTTGTTCAGTTGTTGATAGTCACAGAGCCAGTAACCTGCGTTATATTACAACATCAGCAATTTTATGGTCTGCATTCGGCTTCGTGCACACACAAAACTGAGATTTCCATAATAATATAATGAGTTCACAAGATTCACTCTGTAAATAGGCAACATATGAAGTTGTAGGAGTACAAAAAAAGGACAATTAGTAAAAAGTGGGGGAACCAACAAATGTGTGAGTTGTGTTTGGTTCGACCTCGATATCAGCAAAAAGTGAACGATACGAATTGCTGTGATACTGTAGCAGAAGTATTCTGCAAAAATAGAACAATACAAATGTTGCACAATGGTTCACAACGCACGCATGTCGTCAAAGCACACATGAAATACCCTTCGGCAATTTCTGAAATATCATTCGGGCTTCGTGAACCATTGTGCAACATTTGTATTGTTCTATTTTTGCGGAATACTTCTGCTACAGTATCACAGCAATTCGTATCGTTCACTTTTTGCTGATATCGAGGTCGAACCAAACACAACTCACACATTTGTTGGTTCCCCCACTTTTTACTAATATATTAGAAATGCTTCATTAACGGATTATTAAGTGAAAGAATGCTGGATCGTCAGTGAGAGCGTTATTTGAGCTTCAAATGTTTCATTCGAGAACTAGAAACTGAAATTAATCAATTAGTAGTATTTGTTTGTGTTTAGGTGTGGATTTGGCTCCTATCAAGCCGATCGCAAATTGCATTGGCCTCCAAGGCGATATCACGACGGAAAAAACAAGGCAGGATATCAAGAAAGAACTGAATAACTGGAGTGTGAGTATTTGTCTGAATAGTTAGGACATCTCCGTTTTGATGCTTAACTCATGGAGGTTCGATGATCAGCTACACAATTCGTGAAAGTCAACGTAATATATTTTCAGGCTGACTGCGTTCTTCATGATGGAGCTCCGAATGTTGGTTTGAACTGGGTTCACGATGCTTTCCAGCAGAATTGCCTCACGTTGTCTGCTCTAAAATTGGCTACTCAAATACTCAAGAAAAACGGAACTTTTGTTACTAAAGTGAGTTCTCTCGAATTATACGGTTTAGAGTTCTGAGCCCATTCTGTGATCAGAAGGAAAACTCAGGCTGAATGGAGTGTTTCAACTTGTCTGACTGTTTCTCTTGTCAAATAATCATTGTTTCCTTTAACCATCGAATCATTAGTTAGTAGAGAATAGAGATTTATTTTTCATGATAAAAATCTGTTCTATTCTCTTTAAAGCTGGGTTTTTCACAAATCACAGACATTGTTGTACTTTGTATATTTTTGTTTTATTTTACATCTCCACGTTCTGACTAACGATTCGGACAATATTACCTTAGTTTGTCTTCAGGTCTTCCGTTCAAATGATTATTCTTGCCTGATCACTGTGTTCGAAAAGTTGTTCAAAAGAGTTCACGTGTGGAAACCAGCCGCTTCTCGTCTCGAATCAGCAGAAATTTTCGTCGTGTGCGAGAAGTATAACAAACCACCCAAGGTCTGTCTTTTCTTTATGCAAAATTGCAAATGTTGCTCGCATTCTTTGAAGAGTGGTATTTATGAGTAGTTGTGAGCTTAGTAATCATTGATATAATTTATTTTCTCCGTTCCCTTGTATCTAATTTTACTAATTCAATTTTATGGTGTGGTTTTGTATCGCCTGTGAAATGTGAATTTCTTGCTTACTTCATTGCAGGACGATTTTAATTGTTTTGACGATTATAGGTACCTGCTGAATATTTGGATCCAAAGAAGGTGTTCGCTGATCCTGATGGCTCGGAGGCAACCAAATCTGTCAATCCGTGAGTGGAACGTTCTTCGCCTCTATACTTCTTTCACACTATCACATTCGAATATTGTTGAGTTCATATGGAAACCTCTAAACATGGGTTTTCTTTTTTCTCTCTGTGGGACCGAACATTTGGGTTCGGATTTGCTGGCTGAGTTTGAAGGTAAATATTTTGTTAGCTGTTACTTTCAGGCAAACTCTCTTCCTGAATAAAAAGAAGGAGAAGAAGTCAAAAGCTGAAGGTTATGAGGAAGGACTATCCGTATTCAAAACAGTCGATGCAACCACGTTCATACAATCTCACGTAGGTTTCATCCATTTTTTTAAATGTTGTTCATTGTGCAGTCATAATGAAGTGAAGCAAACAACAAACAGTAATTGTCGCTTTCGGTTGCTCACACATGTTATGAGCAACAAGATTGGTGTGACTTTATATTATCTTCATTGGATGTGCTTTTCAACAGTATGTAACATCATTGCACATGGCACTGTCTATTTCTATTCTCTCTTTTATTTTAGGAGTATCTTGAGGTACTTGGTCAAGCGAACAAGATTCTCCTCGATCAGGATAAATGGAAAGAGCATGCTGCTACTACCGAAGAGGTGAATATTATTTTCATCAGTGGGCAGCTTCTAGCTGATATTCATTGTTATAGTATTCACTGATACTTTAAAATTACTGTTTCATACTTTTCAGCTCAAGGTAATCGTGCGCAGCGCTAAGCGATGTGACTTTAGTTGAAAGGGCAAACTTCTCGCAAAAATTACTTCCATAACGGGGCGGCGGCAGCGGCTACAAAACATGTTCGCCTCCGTTTTGGGCACAGCTCTGCTGAGAATAAACATCTCTGAACAATGTTAGGAAAAGGGTTATCTCGCTTGGTTGAAAATTGCACCAATAAGTCCATGTTACCGCCAAAGAAAAATCCGAATACAAATAGCAAAGATCTAAGTCAATTTCTGCATTTCAATATTTCAAGAGAAAAAGCGAGCGTGGTCGTTTCCTGAAAAGTTTATTGGACCTCTTTTATATTTCCTGTACAAGTAGTACCCAAAACTAATATTTGCGTTTTTAACATTAGTTTTTTACTAATACTTGTACGTGGTCATTCATCTTGTGTCTCCGTTTGATGTTTTTCAGTTTTTCTAACCACCCCACGAGCCAGTAACACGTCTATTTCTACTTAAATCTTCAAGATTATCAGTTCTTCATAAAAACTGAGTGTCGGGTATTTGTTGAACCTTTTATATTCGAAGGTTCGTGAATGTCTGGCCGATCTGAAGGTATGTGGTCCCCGCGAGTTGCGAACTCTTCTGCGATGGAGAAAAGCTATGAGAAAAATCTTGGAAGAGGAACTCAAAGCACTAGAAGAGTAGGTCAATTTTTCAACAAAACTGCCCTCGCTGGGACATCTGGAATATATATTTTTCGTCTCAGTCAAAGATATACCATTCTCTAAAACCATGGGGTTTTCATTCAACTTGGTTTTTCTTGGCGCTTTATTCTTGAAGTTGGTGTGTGATTATTTCGGACAAAAATTTGTCTGTTAATGCCCTGGTTGCTTATATTTCCAATAAAAATGAAATCTAGAATTATCTTTCATGCGTTTTTTTGAATTATGTAAATGTAGTCATCAAAAGTTATTTTCAGCTCAATCAATATTTCTTTCAGAGAGAACAAAGGTGACGATGAAGAAGACGAACCCGTTTTGGATGAGGATGAAATTGAGTATGTAATTTCGTATTCACTAATGCAGTTTTTTGTTTGCAGTTATATAATTTTTCAATTATCTTCCTTCTCTCATTGGTTTTTCTGGATAACCATGCCATCAAATTTATTTTCAATCGGAATCGTTGAACCACCAAAACTAGCCACATTCTTGAAAATACTGTTTCTATCGAGTGCGTTTTTTCAGAGATCGGGAGCTGGCTGAGATAGATGACATGATCGCCAAGGCATCTGAGGACGAGAAGGCTGCCCTCAAAAAGTATGTTGAAAACCGATGAGAATCAGTAACTACTCATTCATATATTGGTCGTTTGTTTATATATGTCTATATATATCTTTTTCACACCATGATTCACCAGCTCATCTTCAGCCATTTTTGGACTTCCCTTGTTTCTGAAGGCTTCTTTACTTCAACGTACAGAAAGATTTTTAGGTGATGTGATCTACCTAACAACAATTTTCGAAAAATTAAGTTATTGTTTTAGGAAAAAGAAGCGTATGTTGAAAGCGAAGGCGAAGGTCATCAAACGACGTCAGCTGAAGATGATAATCGAAGGAGACCATGCTGATCAAGTGGAGGACATCGAAGTGTTCTCATTGCGCAAGATCAGAAGGGTACGTTCACCCGCATCCTATGCTTTACAAAAGTCGATCATCACATGTTTACCTCTGTCTCTTAGTTACCTACTTAGTTGAGTATAATGATACACTGGCAGTGTAGTATAGCATCGATCGACAGGAGTGATGCTCAGCGTGTAGAAAAAAACACGATTTGATTTTAACTACGATATTATTATCACTGTCATATGACGCTTTATCGCGTTTCCATAACTTCGGAAATACATGTAGATTTTCGAGTAGTGAGGACTGTTTTGTATCCTTCAATTGAAGGCTCGTGAATTGGCTGCCCTGACTTCGTCCAAAGTGTCTACTCCAGTGGTCGAGGAGGAAGAAGAAGAAGAAGAGGGTCTCGGGGAGGGAGAATGGGAGACGCGAGACCAGCTGGAAGGGAGGTATGTAGTCTAGCATATGTTTCTATCTAGTATCTAACCTACGAGAATACAACGCGTTATACTACGCTTGCAATTCACGATTAGTAGTAAATCGTCGTTAATAGTTCTCAACACGTATCGCAAAGCGGTGGAGTTACTATGGTTCATGTATATGGTTGAGCTTGAGAAATATCTGTTATTCTTATTATCTGCATTGAGTTTCATGCAATGAATATTATCTGATTTGAACCTTCGAACTCATCTGTCATTTCGAATTTTGAACCACTCAATGGGGGTTTTCTAAATTCTCAGTCATTCTCTGAATATAGTTATATTGATGTGCTCAGTAAAAAAAGATCGACCTTGATTCAGGATTTTTTTCTCAGAATAGTAGGTTTTTCAATGTCTGATGTTTCCAGTGAGGACGAAGATACAGATGCCGATGAATCAGATGGGGAGAGCGACAACGAATTGTTGCACACAGAACAGACTGGGCTGGGATTGGAGAAAAGGAAGGAAAGCAGGGCGGACAAATGGTTTGAGAAGGTGAACTGTTCTTTCGTGTTGTTCTATCTTTCAACGTCTGAGGAGTATTCTGGGCATAAACAACGATGTCTAGTATTCGAACGTTGCCTTATATAGTTTACTCTTTTTCCTACTTATCGAATTGAGCTTATATTTCTTATTTCTGATAATAACTGCTTAGTATCCACGATGTATTCGTTTCAGGATGAAATCGCCGGTTTGGTGTCTGATGATGACGATGAAGATGAGATGAACGCCATTGAGAAGCATATGAAGAAGGGAACGAAAGGAGTCCTACACAATAACACGGGTTTGGACACCACTTATTGGCTCATACTCATATATCAGTACTATCAGTAGAGTTGACTGAATAGACAGATAAATACACGAATGGGTGCCTTTTCTGTCAATATCCTCTTTTTTTGTTGCAAATATGAACTTTCTCGTGTCCAAATTAGATACATATTCCATTTTTGAAAAATACAACTTTTTATGTGCATCACGCTTGTTGATCACTGTTTACCACGCTTCCTATGAACGTGGAAAAGGGAAATAATGTGGCCTCAAGTTATGTTCAATCGTTTTCGTTGTAGTTTCGTTCGGAGATGAAGAGAAGAGATCGAGTAGGGTTCAAAAGAGGAAGGACGAGGCCAACAGTTTCAACGAGACGAATGAGAAAGAAGAGGAAGAGAGTGAGGAGGGAGAAGAAGAGAGTTCATCCGATGAGGAGAGCGAAAAGAAGCAGAGCAAGTTCTCGGCTGAAATGGACTGGGAGGAAGAAGAAGTGGAAGATGGTTGGTACTCATCAGCTGCAATATATTTATTATTACCGTATCCATCAATACTTCTGGCTATTCCGATAGTAGCACGCTCTTATTCTAAAACATTGGCATTACGCCGGAAGGAACGATTCACGCGAAGTCTTGGAGAAGTAGGAATGTTTCTATGTTTTATTTTCGAATGAACGTTTAGCAACATTCAAAAAAGTAACTAAATTTCTGGCTAAGTTCTAAGTTTAGAATTGGTGTGTATTTTTTTCAGATGATAAAAGAGCGACCAAGCGAGAGGCAACAAAGACAATACTCGGAGAAGATCTGCAACCCAGTCAGTTTCACTTTTAAATTTTATTGATTTGGCTTGGTTATCTTTGGAATAAATTGTGGTATTTCGTCAGAACTAATTAGTATGTTAGGGACATTTAAATACGAATAACAACCACGATTATCCGGACAGTTATTCCTAACTGGCCGCTTGCGTTCACATATTTCATTTGAGATCGTTACAAAATTTGTTCGTTGATATAAAAGTATGCATGGTCTATTTACAGAGCAGAAAAAACGTCGTTTGACTCCCGAGGAGTTGGCGATGGGAGAACAGCTGATATTCTCGAGTAAATCGGCAAGAGAATTGGAGGAATGGGGATGGAACAGGTATGCTTATCTTGTCTTTCTTGTTTTCTTGCTCAATATTTAAGTCGTTCTCTGTTCAAGGTAAAATCTGAGGTCCAGAAAAAGCTACGATGTGTTGCATTGTTTCGGTATCATTCTCTAATTTCCATCGGTTGTCAGGGTGGCAACAAAAATGATTGAGCTGAAAGTGTTATATTCCAACACTTTTCTTTTACTTCGATTGTTTATTCTCACACGAATGGCGTGTTTTAGGTATGCGAACAATGACGAGGGTCTACCCGACTGGTTTGTGGAGGATGAGAAGAAACATTACAAGAAGACACCGCCAGTCACTAAGGTAACAGTTCATACGTGTTTTTAGAGATGACAATGATATGATCTTTAAATTAGAGAAGCGTGCTGTTCCCTGTTTAAATATGTAAGTTTCTGAGTCTGAGTCGTAGCCTGCTAATTGCTTATAAAGCTGATGTTTGCTAACGATGGAGTTAGTTTAGTTTAGCGGATTGTTCAGTGTGGGAGTCTGTTCAACTCACTTGTTATGTTTTTGGTATTTCATTCCAACATTGGAAGTGTGTTAATACTCAAACGTTCGATTTATAGGCGCAGGTGAAGGAATACCGCGAGCGACTTCGCGAATTGAATGCCAGGCCATGCAAGAAGGTCGCCGAAGCCAAAGCAAGGAAACAGAGAAAGTGGGTTTTTGGAAATCACAACTTTTTCTAACGCTGTTCTGATGAAATACCAGCCAGTTTGTCTTATCTCGCTCCCCATCGCCCTTTTCCATAGTTTCCAATGTCAAGGTAGCAGATATATCCTTCATTGTGCCAGTTGGTAGAACAACTGTGAATATTACAGGGTCCGCCAGCGGATGGACAAAGCCCGAAAACGTGCCGAAGGAGTCCTGGAGAACGATAATCTGGAACACGGAGAGAAAGTGCGGGAGATGAAGAAGTGAGCGATTAACTCCTATGCTCAATAGTAACTGAATAGTCATTCATAGTACCTAACTATATGATTTTGATTTTCATTGTGCAAATAGAGTTCTAGGACTATGAAGTTGATCTCACCTTAGTTATTAGTGATAGTTCGTTTTATTGATCAGCATTTACCATTAATAATTACTGTATTTTTTAAGAATCTACTCACAAGCGGGTAAAAAGGAGACAAAGAAGGTCGAAATGGTGAGAATGACAAAAGGAAAGAAGGGTAAAATGTCGCGACCTAATGGACGATACAAGCTGGTAGACAAGTGAGTTTTTTTGGGATACTCACTTCTTATTCGAGAATGACTGAAGCGCACATCGATCATCTCTCTCAACTCTCATTCTAGATTAAGGATGTGATGATAAGAGTATATTATAGTAGAACTGCTTCTTCATCAAATGAGAGTTATATTTTCAGTTGTTTTTCATCCAAATTGCCTAGTAGTTCGTTGATTGTTCATTTTCAGTCGTATGAAGAAAGATCTTCGAGCAGAGAAGAAGAAGGAAAAGACGAGGGGTCGTGGCAAACCATCTCGGGGAAGTTCGAAGGGAGGTCGCGGTGGCAGACGGTAGTCATCTATTAAACGGCTGCACTCAAATGTTCGTTCACTATTATTATTGTTTTTGTTATTGTGATCTTCTAGCTGTCCTGTTTGTTACATCTTTTGTCAAGCTCGTTCTTTATTGTTTGTTGTTGATATTTTTGCCTATCATGAATAGCTTATTGTTAGATCGTTGATTTGGTACGAATAACTTTCGAAATACAGAGGGCACCAATTTTCCGTAGCTGTTGTCTGCACGCCCACACGTTTAGTATAAACTGGAAGGTTGCCGATAGTTTTCTCTAGAGAAAAAAATATCAAAATTTGTTTTTTCGTTTTATATTCCGTAGGAGAAGCAGACGTGATTTGGAAAGAGAAAAGCAAACCTTTATGGTAAAAAGAAACGAGTACAAAAAGTGATTGATACGCATAGCTGGACGAACTGCAAGTTTTGTAAATGCTACATGTTGAAAAATACATTCTCGGGTATGTAAAAAGTTATTATGAAACATCCCCGTCACAAACAAGACTATTATTATTCATTGAGGTTTAGGCACAGCCAACACCAAAAAGAGAGTAAATTGTTGAGGCGCTGTCGAGATATTAACATCGTCTACGTCTTGATTGTATGTGCTGGTTTCAACATACAAGCTTGATAGAACAAATGGGCTTTTGACACAGCAAACAAATATACACGACTACTACATCCGACTTACTTTGACGCTCGTAGTTATTGAAACACATGCAGACAATAGATTTATTACTACAACATTTAATATAGTTTTTACTTGCATGTTAATAATTTATTACAATGAAAAATCTACTAAATTTTACAATTTTACTACAACATTTGTTTACAAAGAAAAAAATTGAATTATATGTTCAGTACAATAGGCAAACAGCCCCTCAATTTATAGCCACCGTCGCGGAATACATCCCGGCGAAAACAGGTTAAATTCTCCGAAACATTGAGCCATTCAATAACGAGTTCGCCAGCGAATGTGGCGATGTTTACATTCAGCATGTCGAGCCGGAGGGTGACGACGGTTGCCCCGTCCACTGAAATGAGACCTGCACCGGGGGTGGCGATGAGTCCTCCGAGACGCGAAGAGATCTTATAGGCCACTTTCGAGTTGGTGGGATTCGTGATCTGAACGACGGAAGAAATTAAAGAAATTATATAATGAACGCTTAACTTAAAATAGGTGAGAATCTTAAATACTGTCATTTGATGAAGTTAGTTATATTTAAAAACAAGTGCAGTTCGTTTCGGCTCCGACTCTCTACGAAACTACACTGGCTAGCGGTCGAGCCTCATCAGGAGAGCCCGCTAGCCATAAATTTGGATTATATATTGAATTATTTATTTCTACAAATTATCAAAAAGAAACGTTGTTAAAATTCAATTAAGAGTAGCTAATCTATTTTAATTAAATCTTACAGTTGTTATGTCCTATTTTAAAAGCTATCAGATTCTATAAATGTAAAGCAAAAACTACGGTCGAATGAAATACTAATGTTTGTCCCTTCTATTTATATCCACATTTGCGCGGTTTGTTGTTGTTTTTTCATCGACCTTATCAATAGTAGCTTCCCATGAGCAAGACTGAGAGAGAGAAAGAGAGAGAGTAGAACATGAATGGTTACCTTCAGTCTGTAATCATCGCAAAACGGAGAGTTCAAAACAATTTTTTGAGATGGTTCAAAGTACAAATTTCCCGGCCAACCAAGGGACGAAGTCTGCAACCAAGAAATAGTTTTTTTATAGATGCCTAATGCGTGCAACATTCTACTTTTATCCTTGACGTTGCGACCCGTCTTGAATTTTATGTTTTTGAGCATTACAAGCATTACAACAACATTGTAAAATATTATAACAACAACGCACCCATCAAGAATTGCAAGTTTGCAGGTTAATTGGAATGATCCTAATGATTTGCCAGCCCTCCCATTCTAAACTTGTGTCTGTTCTACAACATTTCCAACATTGGGAGTTGACTCTATATAGTCTGACAAAACTGACATGAGAAGAATAGAAAGTTCATAGGTGCGATTGAGTATTCCACAACTTTTCGCTTCAACTTTTAAACACGTTTTTCTAGACGTTTACAGTTTTCCCGCGAGCAGTTTGGAGCGCTGTGTCCGAGTGCCCGTTTTCTTCACTATTTCCGAGTTTCAAACTACAAAAGTCTTCAGATAATAGTTTTAGTTTAAAAATCCGAAATAAATTTCATCTATGATTCACCCATTTACCGAGTCACTCTAGCACTCAGAAAATTTGTTTCCGGACCCAACAATTCAGAAATAGCAAATATTTGCACTTAAATGCCGAAACACTTTCATAGTCAGCGCGAAGCTCACGAAATACGCAATTCATGCGAGATTAGAACCTTTCAGAAACACAAGTTGAGCAGGCGGCTCATGTCGGCGGTCGGGAGAAATCTCCAGTATGTACAAACTACACTACTACACAAACTACGATTATGTACATTTTTTACGCTACCCACCTTGGGTTCGGTTGGGCCACAGCCGACCTCCATTTCTTCGTCCTCATAAGAACCCGACATTTAGGGAACAGAATAAGAAAGTTGATGAAGCCTGTAAATTCGTATTTATATAAATCTAAAAGGAGGAATTGTATAGGAACTCACCAAAACTTGTAATAAAAGAGGAAGATAGACGAAGCAAGCACGAAGCAATTCAGATATCCTGATCATTCACAAGTAGAACTGTTATAATACACATAGGTTTCACAATGTAGAACTATAAATTGAATGTACGTAGTAAACTAGGAAAACATCTAAATGAAAAACCAACGAAGTGAAGTATATATCGAATATGTGTGAAATGGTGCACATTTCGGAGACTATATAGGCTTAGAGCTGAACGTGAAAACGATAAACATGATGGAATTGACGTTCCCTATTCCAATATTCTAAGTACTTAGAGCTAACCAGTCATTCAGAACACTACTCAAACATGTACTGTTTCCTTTTTCCAATTCGGTCGAACGAGAGAAAGCTCACACCTTTTCAAATTTTCTGCTTTTTGCGATGTCTCTGTCGTACTTGGAAAAATTGTTGCAGCCTGTTCTGCACTGCACTTTTATTCTTTCATACATCGACCATAAATATGTAACACCCAACAAACTAAAAGTGGTATAGGCTGCGGTCCTACTTGTTATATCTCACGGATACATCGAGCAACGTATGGTTATCAATTGGATACGGTACGTAGCTCACACAACAATGATCACATTTTACATTATGGATTGTCCGCCGACAAAACATATAAGACAAACAATTTCAAACAAAATTTAGTTTTTTTTTCACAGATTTAGAGCACTTTCTGTGAGACAAATATGAAGGCTACATTTTGAGAGAAAAACCCAATTTGAGGCATTTCTTCAACTTTTCTATGAGAACAGCGTGTTTGGTACTCATTGAGAATCGAAATTCAAATTATCAATAATAGAAACTCATATGAAACGTTAGTATTGAATTTTCCTACTAATAATTTTTATTGAAATATTTCACAACCAGAATAAATATTCACATCTGTAGTTTCACCTTTAACTATGAATAATTCCATGACGAAATATTCATAGTTCATATTTCACAGGAGGAAGTATGTGAACAAAATATTCCTTGAAAGGATTCGAACCTAGGCGACCTCAGTTTTGTAGTGCGACTCACTAGCCGCTGCGCTATCGTGACTAGTTCGGGAAAGTTAAGAAGCTGCATAGCGTGAAACCCGCCAATATTGTTAGAATGGGGTGCTATTTTACAGAATGCGGTCACCTAACCTTTACAGATTCTAAACAAAGCCACATATGTCATAAATTGGCTGGAACGGTTGAGCGAGGAGGACTTAGGTAGATTGCAAGTTACGATAACGGATTTATATAAGGCCGCCGGATCTGCACTACGCGTACGATTGTTCAGAGAGTGAAATGTTCGAACACAGTACAAGTGGGAAGTCGCGCTACTTTTCAAAGTCACTGAAATAGTTTGAGACACTCAACTATAGTCGTTGCCAATGGAAAGGCGAGAGGGTACTGTATATCTTACTTTCCGCTGTGTACGCACACATGTCTTCGTTTCCGAAGCTTGTGCGACTAGTGCTCTAATAGCACACAGTGGTTAGCGCGATGCTGCGAATCTTTTGCTCGTAGGTTCGATTCCGGCTTGTAGACCCCATGACTGTTCTGCTTGATGCATCAGAAGTAGAAACTACCCTTTTAGTCGAGAGATAGGAAAGTGGTGCATTTGATGTAGTTTGGTTTGGGAAAACACGTCAGAATTTTTTTAAATTCGAAACACTGTAAACGGCTGCATCTGAAAACATCAAGCTTTACGTAGACAGTAACAGTTTCTCGTACGTTTCACTCACCGGGCATTTTCATTATTCCATAATGTTTTTCTTCGGTGGGTTACCTTTTGTTTCTCTCCAATGTTTTTTCTACTTCATTAGTTCCTGTTACATTTTCTATCTGTATTTGTACGTTGGAACTGGAGAGTGGTCCAGCTAACATTGTGAACACTGTCAAACACTGCGCCTTTCTCTGGAACCCGTGGTACTAAACTCGATCGTCATCAATTTTCGGCTGCGAACTGAATGGAAAAGCTAGACATTGCGAAACTAATTGCTGGCGCTTGATGGAATCGTTTCTCTTCAATGTTGAGCTGCGTATTCGGCCGCGAACAAAAAAAACCACAAACATTCATCTAGGTCTCAAATTCTTGTGATGCTCCGTTTGCTTAAAACTGCGGCTCGTCCTAACCTACGTGAATAATTTACACCGAATTCACCTACTTGAAACGTTTTCAAAGAGTTGCTAAAAATATAAAAATTAACACCATCCAAAACATTGCGAGAAATACCGCAATTTGTGCGGTGAAGAAATATTTGTGATTATTATGAGAACCTCAGAGAAGCGGGGAATTGATGACTGCTGCTTTACAGTAACCCACATCTTGTTGACTTCATTTCTGCTCCGTAAACATGCGGTTTTTGAGCCTACTGTTTGTAAGGTGAAACTCTGAACTCGACAGAATACTAGACTTTTTCGGTGAATTCTATATGTGACCGGGTTTTTCGGTAACCTAACCGGGTTTTAATAACGTATTTTTCAGGTTACCGCAGTAGTTAACTAGTTGATAACCTAAAATAAAAAAACAGTCATTTGTTTTTCTAATGTAAATTGTGGTTCTCACCGTTAATTTCATTTTAAGTTACTTACCGGACCTGTAAGGTAACCTGAAAACTAGGTTACCAGAACCGGTGAGGTTACAAAAAACCCGGTTACTTGTAGAATTGGCCGACCTTTTCGTTGTTCGAGAACTACATGCATCTTACATTCAGAGAGCCCTTCTCATGCCGGAAAAGCCGAAAAAGGTTTGATATTATTTTTAAATTTCTCGTACTCTTATTTGTGGGTTCGTAGTACTACTGAGTAATTTCAAGGGTATATACAGATGTAAGGTATAAGATGTTGGTGTCAAACATATTTCATTGAATAAAGTGCATATCGTTTCTAACTTTCTAATGAACGGTTAGCTTTCTATTATTATTTTCACTTGGACAATAGCCCGAGAGCCTCAAAATCTATCTCTTCGAATTTGTTGAGTAGTAGACATCTGGTCTATACCTGTTTTAACATGTTAGCTGATTAGCATAGTGCGCGTTCACGTGAGAAGTGACGTGTGCCATATTGTTACCGGTTTGAGCATTGTATCGTCTCGCCTGCAATAAACCGGTTCTTCCTCTCCCTTCTCCTCTGTTCTACAGGTATAACTTCTGTGTTGATATCTGTAGTGTTATTAGTGTTTATCCTAGTGATCTAAGGATACAACAATTATTTTCACTTGGACAACAGGATCGAACACTTTCAATGTTTTGCTTGTGATAAAGGCTGTGTAGCGCCTAGTACCAGCGCCAAAGAATCGTAATGAAAATCGAGTTATATAAACTGCTCGATAACTATCAAGATGCTTATGCTTCGCGGAAGCTCAAATTTATGATAGTTATCTCGCAGTTTCCATAATAAATATTATACTACAATAAATTTTGCATAATATTCTATTATATAAACTGCTCGATAACTATCAAGATGCTTGTTCAAATCACCTTGCAAAAACATGATCCTGGAAAGATGGTTCCGATACCTCTCTGTTGTAAAACTTATAAAAGGTATTTCCTTTTTCTGACCAGCACGCTGCCGTCATAATGTCACCCATTGATGCGCCGCATCTAAGGGCCTTCGAGGTACTAGCTGACCTAGTGGAGTGCGCTTTGAATTTTGAATCGATACCAGCGTCTTTCAAAATCTCCTTAATCCAACGCGCTATTGTGGTCGCCTGAATCGGTTTGAGGTCACAAATGACAGGAACAACCTGGCGTGGTCACCTCGCCTCGCTTCCGTTGCCTTCAAATAATCAGCCAAACAGCGAACCGGGCATAGTAGTGGATTTTCAAAAATGATTCGTACCGCGCAGTGTGTGCCTCTCCCCGATTTCGGTTCTTATTTCTATAATCCAAGAAAAAGGTCCAACGCTCAGCCGACCGCTGAAGATTATCAATTGACAAAGCCGACAACACGGATACTCGTTTAGGAGAACAAACCGCCAGCAAAAAAGCCAGTTTGAGTGTCAATTCTTTCAACGAAAGGGCGCTATTGTTACCCAAGCTTGTGATATAGTCCAAAACAGTATTCACATCCCATGTTTCTGCATAACGTGGTTTAGGTGGATTCTTTCTAAAGAGCCCTTTCATGAATCGCGCGACGCGCGAGTCTGCACCCATCTCTGACGCGCCTAATTGATCGAAGAACGTCGTAAGGGCCGCCCTATGCGATGCTACTGAGGCATAACTCAATCCCTTAGTTACCAAGTATGATAAGAAATTACAGAGGGAAACTACGGTTGGTATTTGACTGGCGAGCTCCGCCTTGGCTACAAACTCTGTCCAAGCTCTCAGAACCGAGTTATATTGTTTCTTGGTATTATCGGACCAGCTGTCCATTAACAAGGTAACACTATTCCGGGAGAAGCCCTGCTCTTCCCAGTAGTCCAGCAAATCCTCCATACGAGGAGCCTGAAGTTTTTCTGCTGTAACAGAGGGTGCTCCTGCCCCTCGGGGTCCGTGATTAGGTTCGGCCTCTTCGCCAGAATCATCGGAGGCTCCGTTGCCCAGCGTAGCGCTAGGGGAAACCAAGCCTGTGTCCGCCATGCGGGTGTCACTAGTAGCAATGTCGCCTTGTCTTCCACCGCCTTCCGGATTACTCGCGGAATTAGGGCGAACGGCGGAAAGGCGTATCCGAAGATCCCCAACCAGCTCTGAGCGAAACAATCTATTCTCCATGCCTCCGGATCTGGGAAGAAAGCACAGAATTTCGAAACTTTACAGTTCAAACGTGTGGCAAACAAGTCTACCTCTGGTTGCCCAAATTTGTCAAAGATTTGTTGGGCGGCGGTGTTATCTAAGCTGAATTCTGCGGATTCGCGAGTAGTGTTCCTGGACTCCCAGTCCGCTATCTCATTCAACACCCCCGGTCGATATGTGGCGAAGATTCTGATGTTCCGCTTGCCTGCCCAAGTGTGTAGTTCGCATGCCAAATCCGAAAGGTTACATGACTTTACCCCACCTAGGTTCCGAATATATGCCACTGCCGATGTGTTATCTAATTCCAACAACACGTCTAGATTCCTCCATGAGGCCGCGAATATCTTTAGCGCGAAAAAGGAAGCCTGAAGCTCAAGAAAATTGATATGTTCAGATTTTTCTGCTCTCTTCCATCTGCCGCCTATGCGCTTTCCACAACATACCGCACCCGCCTGTAAATTCGTATTTATATAAATCTAAAAGGAGGAATTGTATAGGAACTCACCAAAACTTGTAATAAAAGAGGAAGATAGACGAAGCAAGCACGAAGCAATTCAGATATCCTGATCATTCACAAGTAGAACTGTTATAATACACATAGGTTTCACAATGTAGAACTATAAATTGAATGTACGTAGTAAACTAGGAAAACATCTAAATGAAAAACCAACGAAGTGAAGTATATATCGAATATGTGTGAAATGGTGCACATTTCGGAGACTATATAGGCTTAGAGCTGAACGTGAAAACGTGAAACATGATGGAATTGACGTTCCCTATTCCAATATTCTAAGTACTTAGAGCTAACCAGTCATTCAGAACACTACTCAAACATGTACTGTTTCCTTTTTCCAATTCGGTCGAACGAGAGAAAGCTCACACCTTTTCAAATTTTCTGCTTTTTGCGATGTCTCTGTCGTACTTGGAAAAATTGTTGCAGCCTGTTCTGCACTGCACTTTTATTCTTTCATACATCGACCATAAATATGTAACACCCAACAAACTAAAAGTGGTATAGGCTGCGGTCCTACTTGTTATATCTCACGGATACATCGAACAACGTATGGTTATCAATTGGATACGGTACGTAGCTCACACAACAATGATCACATTTTACATTATGGATTGTCCGCCGACAAAACATATAAGACAAACAATTTCAAACAAAATTTAGTTTTTTTTTCACAGATTTAGAGCACTTTCTGTGAGACAAATATGAAGGCTACACTTTGAGAGAAAAACCCAATTTGAGGCATTTCTTCAACTTTTCTATGAGAACAGCGTGTTTGGTACTCATTGAGAATCGAAATTCAAATTATCAATAATAGAAACTCATATGAAACGTTAGTATTGAATTTTCCTACTAATAATTTTTATTGAAATATTTCACAACCAGAATAAATATTCACATCTGTAGTTTCACCTTTAACTATGAATAATTCCATGACGAAATATTCATAGTTCATATTTCACAGGAGGAAGTATGTGAACAAAATATTCCTTGAAAGGATTCGAACCTAGGCGACCTCAGTTTTGTAGTGCGACTCACTAGCCGCTGCGCTATCGTGACTAGTTCGGGAAAGTTAAGAAGCTGCATAGCGTGAAACCCGTCAATATTGTTAGAATGGGGTGCTATTTTACAGAATGCGGTCACCTAACCTTTACAGATTCTAAACAAAGCCACATATGTCATAAATTGGCTGGAACGGTTGAGCGAGGAGGACTTAGGTAGATTGCAAGTTACGATAACGGATTTATATAAGGCCGCCGGATCTGCACTACGCGTACGATTGTTCAGAGAGTGAAATGTTCGAACACAGTACAAGTGGGAAGTCGCGCTACTTTTCAAAGTCACTGAAATAGTTTGAGACACTCAACTATAGTCGTTGCCAATGGAAAGGCGAGAGGGTACTGTATATCTTACTTTCCGCTGTGTACGCACACATGTCTTCGTTCCGAAGCTTGTGCGACTAGTGCTCTAATAGCACACAGTGGTTAGCGCGATGCTGCGAATCTTTTGCTCGTAGGTTCGATTCCGGCTTGTAGACCCCATGACTGTTCTGCTTGATGCATCAGAAGTAGAAACTACCCTTTTAGTCGAGAGATAGGAAAGTGGTGCATTTGATGTAGTTTGGTTTGGGAAAACACGTCAGAATTTTTTTTAAATTCGAAACACTGTAAACGGCTGCATCTGAAAACATCAAGCTTTACGTAGACAGTAACAGTT